>BQNB010106503.1:1229-23375 GCA_026074375.1 Tanacetum coccineum | reverse complement strand
CCAGTAAGCACGAAGCATAGTTGTTCCCATTTAATTAAAACAGACTAAATTAACCGGTTCCCCATGTGCCGATGTGTCTTAGTATGCACCTATAGGATATATATTCATTCTTCTAAATGATTGGTCTTTATATCAACCTTAAAAGGAGTGTATAAAGCATTCGGGGTGACTTGTATAAGAAACGGTCCCGGATGGCTAAAAAAGGAGCTTATGTATGTTATGAGCAAAAATGTTTGAAATGTGAAGTAAAAATCATGTGAAAAAAATAAGCAAAAAGTGAAAGTATGAAAGTGAGACTAAAGTATGATGGCTTATGTGCTCTTGAAAAAGTGTGCTCCTATGATATAAAAACTCCGTTATTCTTAAAAGTGTAAAGGTATTCTCACCTCTTGTTTTAGATTGATGTTTAGATTGATTATAGGGGTGTATTAAGCATGTTGGGCACATGGTTAATTATATGAAACATAAAGTAAATGGAACCAATGGGAGCGGTTATGTTAAGTGTTTAAGAAGGACAAAAATATTGGTAATCATTTTGGATTATTGGTCATATAGGATGGTTATTAGTGTACTAGGTTGAATTTGATCTTTTTGATGGAATTTCAATCGTATGATTAAAAACTATGTAATTAACATGCTAAGATATAGTAGATTTCTTCCTCGGGACGAGTAAGGGTTAAGTTGGGGAGGTTTGATCGGTGTATTTTACATACACCTCATAGCATGTTAATTACGCATAGTTGCATTATTATATGTTATTATACATGTACTTTGAGTGTGTTTTGTGATTATGTAGATTATGGATAAATTGAAGCTAAAATGGAGACTTTGTGAGCTAATTGTGAAAAGAGATGAAGTAAAATAATGAAGAGTGAAAGATTTAGACGTGTTTTAATGATTTGGCCATAACTTTTTCGTCCGAGCTCCGTTTAAATGATTCAAAAAGCCACGGAAAGAGAAAAAAAAAGTTCTGTATTTTTATGTGATAAAACACATGAAATTCTGGAGTTGGATCGTGGTAATATCTGTTGAAAGTTCAGTTCATGAAACAAATAATATTGGGCCTTTATGGTTCCAATTTGCAAGAAATAAAAAACAAAAAGAAATAAAAGGCTAAAGAAAATTGCCTTGGGCTGAGTTGGACGCGGTCGTTGTACTATTCAAAATAAACCTTAACTAAACATATATAGATAGGGTAAGAAAAGGTCGAATACTCAGAGATAGGTGGATTTAATTTAAGTTTTGGGGTGATCACTGATCAATAAAAGTTTTCGTTTAAGACTAAATAATAAAACTGCTAATAAACTAAAATGTAAATAAGCAACAAAAAGTAAATAAGCAAATAAAAATCAGATTTGTAAACAATTAAAAGAAAAGCAATCCCTCTCGGCTCCAAATATATGAATATGACTAAGTCACGGATTATTACTAATGTTTGACATAGTTTGAATTATTTGAAAAGAATAATTTTAGGCACAAATTATGTTTACCATACGAATAGTCTTAATCTCTTAAACTAATTAGACTCGGCACGAATCGTTGACAAGTAATAATATGTCTTTCAATAATCCAATCAAGTAATTATATTAAAACATTAAAATCAAACCAAAGATATGCATTAAAATTATATGAATTAATGTTTGACAAACAATGTAAAATCCATAATCATAATCAAACCATACATCTTTTACCGGAAGAGATTACAAGATATTTAGCCGCACATAGTAATGAAGATGATGAAATATTTTGTTGTCATGGTGGCTGCCTCCTTTTTCTTTTCTTGTTTCGTCTGCTATCAAAACCTAGGACGAATTGTATTAAAGTGTCTCCAACAACCTAGAATGAATTGTGTTGTATTTGTCTTTTCCTTAGCGTCAAACAACCAAGCCCAATATGGCTTTTTTTTTGTTTCTGCTCCACGACAAAACCACCAAAAAAGGCCCAAACACTTTTTTTTTCTTCTCTTGTCCAACTCAGCCCAAGGCAATTTTCTTTAGCCTTTTATTTCTTTTCTTTTTTTATTTCTTGCAAATTGGAACCATAAAGGCCCAATATTATTTGTTTCATGAACTGAACTTTCAACAGATATTACCACGATCCAACTCTAGAATTTCGTGTGTTTTATCACATAAAAATACATAACTTTTTTTTCTCTTTCCGTGGCTTTTTGAATCATTTAAACGGAGCTTGGACGAAAAAGTTATGGCCAAATCATTGAGACACGTCTAAATCTTTCACTCTTCATTATTTTACTTCATCTCTTTTCACCATTAGCTCACAAAGTCTCCATTTTAGCTTCAATTTATCCATAACCTACATAATCACAAAACACACTCAAAGTACATGTATAATAACGAATAATAATGCAACTATGCGTAATTAACATGCTATGAGGTGTATGTAAAATACACCGATCATCGACTATTTTTCGAAGGACGTTGTTCAAGGCTGAAAGGTACACATAATTAAATCACTTCATACCATAAATATATGTATCTAAACTATCATGTGCGTAGTAAATATTAAACTTTATTAAAGTCTATTGAAACATACATGGATATATCAATCTTTCTCCAAAGTCAAGCTCACTTGGAAAGGTTCTAGCGATAGCCATTAATACTTGATAATCTTTTGTAGCCAATTCCGGATATATGTTGACCAGTGCCGATGCTAAATCTGCAAGAATATTAAAATATGTGAATATTTAATTTATTCTATCGACTGATAATGTAACTAATTTACCAACTACTGACTGTTGGATTAAGATTCAAGCATTTGATGTATTTTAAGACTTATACTTATCTGTATATTACTATAGGAACATATGCAGGCTTTAAACTCTTAATATACAAGCCTGCAAGTATAGAATAAATGGGCCCAAGGCCATAGACGAAATTTAGATAGATAGAATAGGGTTAGACAGTTATTTTCTGTTATTTACAGTTATAGCAGTTACATTGAATAGGCATGAACAGTCATACCTTTTCATGGTGCCTGTTCATAACCTATAAATAGGTGAACATCTGTAAACATTGTTTAATCAATCCTTTATTAGTTTATATTACACTTGTGTCGTTTTTATTGTGTTTATACCATAATAGACCCACTTTAACCCATAATAACTCCTAATCCCAAATACTGCTTAAGGCATAATCATGCACAAACCAAGTACATCTTCTGGAAAGTGGCAAAGGCCTATGATCAATTCATATGGCCTATCTAATAAATGGTTTTATTTCGTTCTACGTTGTCTTTGTTTTCTGTTTCTATTACCGTCACTATTTCTGTTTCGGTCAATTGTTCGGATGAATTTGAATCAGCATCTCATGTCCAAATTTCAGTTCAATGGTTTTTTAGTACGGAGTATATATTTTCAATAATTTGGCATTTTTCTAATAGTTACATCTACTTGTTTATGATTAGAACTTGTTGAAAAGTCACAAAGCTTTCAAGTTAACAGCAAAAGCACATCTCATTTTCAATAATTTGGCATCTCGTGTCTCATATGCCTAATGCTACAGAATGATTAAAACGAAACACAAAACTGCCTTTTTTGAGTCAAAACTGTGACCTAATTCTAAACAAATGTACCTTGTTGAGGACTTATTTCAGGATCATATATGGATTTCAGTTTCTTCCAAACAAGTTTCGCTGATTTGAGGTCTACAACAGTGCTTAGTACATCTTCACTAAGTGAGCCCAAAATCCAACCTCTAAGAAGGCTGTCATACTGCTTCATAATCTCGACACTCGTAGCACCCGGACCATCAAATTTAGCATCAACTATACCACGCATTTTTTGACTCTCCATAAGGCAAAGCATTTGCGTCTTCCAAACATGGTATTTCAGCTCACCAGAAAGCTTAACAGAAACAAAGTTTGAGACATTAACATTCGATGCATACAAATACTTCAACTCTTCTAAACGTGAAACCTCAACCATGTCTACTGATGTGTTATGGTACTTAATGCCTTGTTTGATTGCAGGAACTTTGAATGAATCTAACATTCCTAGAGACTTGTTATTGTGAGTTGACTTCATTTATAATGTATTTGAAGGTTTTTTCACACCTTAACAGATTGTCTGTTGAAGTATTAAATAGAAATTTAATGCTTGTTTGTCTTCACTCTTTTCAGACCCAGCCACTCTTTGCATCATAACTATATATCTGACAATCATTTTCTTTTATTTCTTTGAAAAAACAATTAATTATCTCACAATATATACACTACAAATCTATCTCACGTATTCTAAGCAAGACTTGAACCCACAACATTTGACGTGTTTGTAGTGTCTCTACACATACTAAAAAATAGCCAGTTTTTCAATTTCTTATCCAACCCTTGTGACGAGCTTATATTATACTTTAAAACCACGGGAATAGAAAAACGTACAATTTGATAGGCTAAATACTGAGATATGAAGAACCCGTGTTAGGTTAAAACAAATACAATTGACTAGGAAAACTGAGATATGTATGCAATGATTTAATTTGCTTATGTGAGTAATCTTTTTATCGTGAAGTAGTCAAAAGGGTTACCAAATCCTTATTTTTAGTGTTCAATAATTATGAATCACACATGCTCATGATGTAGATACATAATAATGCGAGAAAAAGATTACCTTATAGTTGATAGATATGAAGTAGTTATCCTGCCCAAACTCGCATTCCCAAATATCTACTTGGAGGAGTTTTTTATGGTGCGCAAAACTTGCTATAGACATCCGCTTTTTTAATTTGCCAGAAACCATGTCTTATATTAGTCACCATAGCCAAGTTTCATATGATTGATAAGCCAGGACGAACATTAAGTCTATTTTTCACGTTGGCATGAAGTTTGAACCCGGATTCATAGAGCTCGACCCGCTACCACCTTAGATACAACTCTAATAGCCACCACCAACAGACGCGGACCAACCGTGCATGGTTCCCGGGGTGCCTGCGAACCACATACATGGATTTTCCGGAATTATATAAATCTGTGTCATCCCAAACTTTGTAAAATATAAATTGTCCAAAAATTTGTTATAATAAATCTTCTATCGTATCCATAGATTACATCCGATAACTATTAGTGGAGTACTAAGTTGGCCACTGACCATCAACCACTACCAAGCGGCGAGTAACCACCAATGACTACGTCCTATTAGTCCGGGGTTCGCCACTAACCACCAACCACTACAGAGTGACGAGACCAGTAACCCACAACACAAACTAAACTTTAAAACGCACTCTAGCTTAAATCTTGTCTCGAGCCACCGCCCTTAGACTCAAATCGCCGTCTAAGAGCGACCTCCAGACCACGACCACGCATTGCTTCATAGTTGGATTTTAACACTATTTACAACCAACTACGGGAACAACAGGTCGAACATCATAGTAGTAAATAGTAATCTAGTCATTAGCAGCATCCAAAAATGCAAATCATGAAAAGAAGTTGCCAAAAGAACATTTAACATACGTATCAGCAGCATCCCAAAATGCAAAAATGATTGAACTTAAGCCAAAAATAACGAGAGAACAAAATGAAAAAGCAGTTGCATCTAATGAAATCAAAAGAAGAAATAATAATGATAATAAAAATGAGGCTCAGATTTGGTAAACAATGAAAACAAAGAGGATAGATCCGCCGTGGCTGCAATAAATATCTATCAATAGGTTGCAATGTGAAATGAAATAAGAGCATCTCCAATGGTAAAACTACCAAAAGCTTTTTCTCATTTTAAAAAGTCTTTACAAAAGTTTTTTGGCATTGGAGTATAGGATTTTAGAAAAGCTTTTTAAGAATTTTCAAGAATAACTTGGCCAACTCCAAGTCATTGTTAAAACTATCATACATTAAATGAGTTATGCATTTAATGCATTTAATAAACTTTTTATGCATTTAATGCATCAAGTCTGCATCAAGTCTTTAAAGACTTGATGCATTGGAGATGCTCTAAATCTCACATTACCATCCAAATAAATAAATACAGTATAAATTTGCCCAGCCAAGATGCGGATGATCTCAACTTTGCTTCAATCCACTCCAACAATTAAAATCATATATCATCACAGCCTCTCTATATAAATATATGCATGCATTTTATAGATAATTTACCCTTATATATAGCAGCATCTCATCCAACAATAACAGGGGTGGTTGTTGTTGGTTTTTATGAAAATCATTGGCCTTAAAAAGGACCAGTATTGACTAAGAAAGTCAAAGTTGGAACTTGATTGAGAAGAGGGCAACAACCCAGAAACCATTTATCTCTTCTCATTTGGCCTCATTTCATTAGAGTGGAATTTGCTTACCTATAATGATTTAGAAGCAATAAAATTTTTTGGTGCATATGAATACATTGGAGATGCTCTACAGAGATAATGCTCTCTACCTTTTCACCAAGTTTCTTCATATGGTGGTGACTGGTGGCTGAGAGTAAATTGCAATTATGTCCTTTGAGTATTTTTTTTCAATTGGCAGGTTTAGCCTTTAACTTTAGAATGTTTCAAAGATTGGATAGTTATACTTGGGATTACTTGCTTACAAATTGTGAGTTCGTTGTTACATACAACATCCAAGTGGTAGGTTTTTTTTATTTTTTTTATTTTCACAACTCACAAGTGAAAAGACTTTTTGAAAGAGCTCTTTTGGTCATGTTTCACATGTTAGTATTTGGAGTTCCAGTTAAGTGACATACACATGTTAGTATTTGTTAAAACTATAACTAAAACTGTATCCATTTATCAACCAAGTACTGTTTGTACATGTGATCCACTCAGCATTGTTGGTTATTGGCTTTTTTCGAAATAAATAGATAGCTTTTCGGTTGGTAAGAAGAACCCGTGTAGGTAATGACAATGATGTCAATCTGTATGCATTCTAGCAGAATCATCACAAAGTCCCAATCATCCCTAATCTCAAAGAACACAAATTATAAAAGAAGACTATAACTACAGTATATAACTAAGAAGAAAAAAAGAACAATCAACATGTCTAGAAAAGCACAAAAATCATTCAAAGTACACAGTACCAAATTGCATGTTCCCCACTTGCCCAGAAAATAAATAAATAAGTAAAAAAAAATAAAGTTTTATAAAATGAGGCTCAGATCTGTTTTACCATCAGATCAAGAGGATAAATCCGCCATGGCTGCAATAATAATTTGCCAAGCCAAGATACGGATAATCTCAACTTGACCTGATTCGACCCATTTCACATTTAATCAATCATCACAGCCTCAAAAGTATAGTAGTAGTAGTACCTTTCTGGATTCAGATGTTGTTTGGGTAAACATATACTACGTATATCTTTGTTTCATTTCCATCTCTATATATACATACATACATATATAAAGTTATGAGGGTTGTTGAATGATGATGGTGGAAATCATTGGTGGAGAGAGGCGGCAACTACCCTCGGAAAACCTTTTTTTTTTCCTCTCTCTGCCTCATTCCTTGTATGGGTCGTAAAACAGAAGTGTTTGTCATTTTTGGTGTGGTTGTTCATTTATATCGGTGTCTTTGACTTGGTTCCCAATGTTGACCACTTTAGTCATAAATGTTTTTTTTCTTTTTCTTTTTATCGAAATTTTGATACTTTATACTTACTATTTAACCCACTCAATTACGTATTAATCATGCGTTAAAATATACGTTTACGTGCCGTTGAGCAAAACTTTGAAACCGTTTAGTCAATGAACGAACATAATAAAAATCTCGTTTGTGTTATGAAACAATAAAGTAAAAAAAAAAAAAAAAATTAAAATAGAGAGAATAAAAAATTATATCATTTATCTCACAATAAATATTCTAGAAGATATAATACTCTAATTAAGATAAATACAAATATTAATAGATATAAACATCTATTTCATATTTATCCATAACACTCCCTCTTGGATGTCCATTAATACGCTTTAAGAATGAAATGCTGCCTCATTAAAAACTTTGTCAGGAAAACTCAGTGGGACAAAACCATGACTAAGGGAAAAAGAGTGCAACACGTATTATCTCCCTCTGATGACAACATCACTTGATCCTTTTGATGTAACTTCTCTTGAAGTAAGAATTGCATCTACATTATCTTCATACAAAAACTATTAGTGTATTCTTCCCATAATTTCGGTATGATTGGATGAAGTAGACACGATTGTTTGTTCTGCTGAATGCCATAAAATTGTAGTGCCTCCACTTGTGAAAACATATCCGGTTTGAGACTTACCTGTTAAGTTAAATATATATACTTAAAACGTAAAAACAACTAAACTTGTTTTGATGGGTTAGTAAATTATAAACCCATAGGCAAAAGTTCAACATAGACCCAAAATTTAGCATAGACCCAATGAACCAATCATAGTCACTCATTTTTTAATCAAAATAATAAAAACGCATTTTTCACCTCTTTTTAAAAAATTAAATATCTCACAAACCGTTAATCGTTACGCAAAACAAAACATACCATCGCGACGAGAATTAAATCATCTTTCTATAGAGGGGCACTTCTATATACTTTCGACGAAAATTTTTTCGAATTTTTTTTAGATACGTATGGAAAAAAATCACATGTGATTTGTATCACAAATCACATGTGATTTGTATCACAAATCACATGTGATTTTATGAAATCATATGTGATTTTATGAAATCACATACAAATCACATGTGATTTTTTCAGACGTGACTGAAAAAAAAATCGAAAAAAAGTTCTTCGAAAGTATATCGAAGTGGATGTCTACTGAAAGATAAAAAAAATACTCGTCGCGATGGTGTATTTTTTGTCGTTTGACGATTTACTGTTTGCAATATATTTTATTTTTAAAAAAGATGTGGAAAGTAGGTTTTTATTATTTTGATTAAAAAATGAGTGGCTAAGATT
The DNA here is from genome assembly GCA_026074375.1 of Tanacetum coccineum. Taxonomy (NCBI): domain Eukaryota; kingdom Viridiplantae; phylum Streptophyta; class Magnoliopsida; order Asterales; family Asteraceae; genus Tanacetum; species Tanacetum coccineum. The sequence continues at coordinate 14,513 of BQNB010106503.1, read as the reverse complement.
GATGCTAAATTTTGGGTCTATATTGATCTCAACTCTAAACCCATATCTCTTGTACATTAAAAATATCGAAATATTTGATTTACTCCATTCGAGTGACTTGTACAATCTAATCGATTATTATTCTCGAGAATTTTATAACACGTGATTCATGCATTATATACTCCTTAAGGAATCTCAACATTATATGATCTCTTCTTTGTATTAGACGCATACAATTTATTCATCATGTTGCCAGACATAACATTAATTTTTTCTATCTCATAACATTTTGCGTCTTTGCATTATTTGGCCATTCATTTATACATCTGCACTTCTTGCAGGTATCCAAGATCCTCACCTTATTTATCATGCTCATTATTACATACAATAGTATTATCGACGTCGTTTCAATTCTTTTCGATTTCACACTCTACTAGACATTATATTATATCATTTATTGAGATCTCATAGTTAACCTTCATGTTTAGTGTCTCTTAAGTAGACTATTATGGGGTCTTTATTACCTCGATTCGACCATCTTGATTTTCTTGCTCCATTTTATCTTTTAATTCGAGGACTTTTATTTGGAACTGATTAGTCTATCACGTTGCAGACGTGTCATAGACTTACTACCAATCATTGGTTTTAATGCTGGGACACACATTGTAATTGGAGCCTTTAGATCGTATATATTTATCTAGTCACTAAACTGGTTCGTCTGGCATTTCTCTATACTCGAGAATGAATTTCCCATTTAAACTCAAGTTCATATTAGTTGTGAGGATCAATATTTCTAGATATAATTCATTCTAAATTTTCTCGGCTGAATCATTCTCTCCCCCTGAATGAATTATCAATTCTAACATCCTAATGTGTACATTGTGGTGGATTTACCATAACATATGTCACACAATTTCAAAATCTATGGTTTGTGACCAAAAACCATTCTTATGGGGAGGATTCATTATAGATTGTTGGCAAGATGTGAATTCGTATCTTATAACATGCCCCATAAACTAAAAGTTTTGTTCTCATAATTATTGGTTTTGCAATCAACTGAAGACGTTCTATAAACGTTTCAACAAAAGCAATTCGCAATGAACATGTGCTACCTTTAAGTTCAACACTTATTCCAATAATTGCCCAAACTTGAAAGTATTCACCACCATTCTCAATAATTTTATTTGGAAAATCGTGCTCACATCGAGCCACTAATCACGCCAATTTTAAGTTGCGTATTTGATGATCATTTTGACGATACGTCAATTTTATAACTCAAAATGATCCACATGGCACATGTATAGGCCTACATACATGCCATTTTTATCTTTTCTAAAATTTTAAGGAATGAAGTCCTTATTTGTATTTAGTGGTGATAAATAAATACTTATCTTCTATCGAGAACAATAATAAAAATCATTCTTAAAGAAACCCATGGTTCTTTCATATTTTTCACATCATCATGACGCGGGATGATCCAACCAGTCATGCCAATTAATACAATAATTTTAGCTCATAAACTTATACTTTATGACCAGATGTGCTTTAATTGCACATTCTTTGTAATAAATTCGAATAATATGGAGAGCTGGCATTTCTCCAATCAACTCTTTTATGTCTTTCACATAGTTTAATATAATATTCACACTAGCCTATACCATTATCAAATAATAAATTATGATTATACTAGTAAAGTATATCATTAATCAATTAATCATTTATCTTGTCATGCGGTGAAAAACTAATAAGAAGAGAATAACAAAGACAAGAACAAATACTTGGACATGAAAGAATCGTTATTTTATTTGATCACAAATAACTCTAGATACAAAACATTTCAAACCACACTTTTGATAGTTAAGTAGTCTAATTTTCATAAAATCTCCACCGATAAATGATTGCATGCTAGACGTAAATTCATTTTTTAGTTCAAATGTACAACAATTTTAGGATAATCGAGCGTTAAAAAGCATTACAAGTTTTGGTATCATATATTTGCCTGGTATTAAATAACGCGGATACTTTATTCTCAGATGGTACACAATTTAGTATGCTCCTTTTAAATGCCTAGTTTATTTCCTTTTACATCTATGTCTACAACATAAATATCATTCAAATAAATTTAACCAATCAAAAGAAAATGCATAACTATCTCAAATGCATAAACATAACTCCTGCCGTATATATAAGCTAGCCTAAAGGTACAAAGAAAGTTGCATATCAAGACTATCTCATATTCTCCAACTAATAATGATACTCGTACTCGTAAAAGATTTTCAAGCTTTTATTCGATGATAACTATACGTTCACACTACACGCATGTTAATATATAACTCAGATTACAAAGTGCGGCAAAAAGTATAATTCAAAGAAACAACCAGAATAAGAGAAAAGAAAATCATACAAAAATAAATGAACCAAGCATGGCAGTAAACAAAATTCATGAATAAAATAACAAAACTAACATAAAAGACACATGTATAAAATAAAACAAGTAGCGTGCACAACATGCAAAGAGCATAAAACATGTATAAATACATAAGAAAATTAATAATAAGTAACATATGAACATGCATTAGTCATGCACATCCGATACATACATCAACCATGATAAATAATAGAGGACACATTGATATTGTTATAAACATCGCATGGCATATAATAGAAAATTATCAAGATTAATTCTCATTAAATATTGCATAGCAAACTGCAATGGCAAGTAACGTCTAAACAAAGATCAGTAAACGAAGATTAACAAAGTAATAAGCGACATTCTGCCATTTACATTGTTCATCTTTGAATATAAAACACAACTTAAGTAAATTTAGAATGTAAAACAAAAATCGAGTAAATTTTATAATTCGAATTTTAATTAATTTTTATGGCTGTGAAAGTTAGGGCTATGACAATTTACTTAATTTTCTTTGTTAATTTGTGTAGGATGAGACCATAGACGTGGAGACTCTTGGCAGTGAAGATAAGAAACGCAAAAGAAAAGCCCCATCAAATCCAAGGAAACCGAAAGCCGAATGTTGGAAATACTTTGATCAAAAGTTTGAAAAAGATGAAGATGGGGTAACTACTAAGATGGCATACTGCAAATGGTGTCCAGCGGTTTTCAAAGCCGACTCCCATAGACATGGTACGCGACACTTGAACAATCATTATGTTAATTGTGATGCTAACCCCGATGTTGAGAAAATTAAGAAACAAAAAAAACTAGCATTTAAGAAAAAGATTGGTGAGAATGATGAGGGTGGCACTAGTAGTGGGACTTTAGAAACGTGGAAGTATGATGAAAAAGTGATTAAAGAGTCGTTGATTAAGTTAATTGTTCTTGCTGAGCTTCCTTTTAAGTTTGTAGAACACCCGGCGTTCATTAAGTTCTCCTCGGACATGCAACCTAGATTTAATATGCCCTCCCGTTTTACTATTGCTAGGGATATTTCTAAGTTTTATCTAGAAGAGAGGAAGAGCCTATTCAATTTCTTAAGCAAGGATTCCACCACGGTCCATTTAACCACCGATACGTGGACTTCTAGTTGTAAAAGAATGAACTTTATGGTTTTAACCGCACACTTTATAGATGATGATTGGGTAATGCACAAAAGAATAATCAATTTTAGACCAATTCATAGTCATAGAGGGGTGGATATTGGTAGGGCACTTTTGGAATGTATAACCGGATGGGGTATAAAGAATGTTATGACCGTGACGGTTGATAACATTTCTTCAAATGACAAAGCTCTCGAATACTTGGTAGAGAATTTACCAACTAAGTATGATAATGGTAAACATTTTCACATAAGATGTATGGCTCATATTTTAAACCTAATTGTCAAAGATGGTTTAAAAACGTACAAAAAGGAAGTAGATACCATAGCCTTGGCCGTGAAATACATAAAACATTCGAGCCAAAGAGTTACTAACTTTAAAGAAAGTGTTGAAAATGCTACCGATTCAAAGAAGTTTTTGATTTCCGAATGCCCTACACGATGGAATTCAACACATGATATGTTGAAAACCGCCATTGAGTTAAAAGATGCTTTTTTTTTTTGTGGGGGGCTTTTTTATTATGATTTTAAGAACTCTTGTTTTGCTCGAGACCTTGAGGAAACACCTAAGCGGGCTGATTTTGAGGTTTGTAGAAAGGTAGTTTAATTTTTGGAGAAATTTAAGGAAACAACCAAACTTGTGTCAAACGTATCAAGTCCCGTTGCTCATTTGTGGTTTGGAAAGGTACTTGATATTGATAAAGCATCTTCGCGAGTAGTGGCTAAGCACATGCTTCTTTTTAAGGAATATATGATTGTAGAAATGAGAAAAAGTAGACAATTATTGGGGGTGATTACAAAAATATTCAACCATCTATATTTACTTTGCCGTTTATTTTAGATCCACTGATGGTTAGTCGGAAATAATTGGCTATGGTTTAATGCTGTTTGATCAGAAAATCTATGGCTAATGGAGCAAGATGAGGAAGATAGTATTGAGACGCCATTTCAATTTTTAACCCCCGATGAATTATGTGCCAAATTTGTTGAGAAGGTTGAGAAGGATATGGGATTATTGTTTGCCATATACAAAGAAAAATATGGCACAACCACATCAAGTGACTTACCGAGATCAATGTCTAGTTAAAGTACTAGCTCAAGAAGTCGTCGTGGCAATGCTTTCTTAAATAAGTTTAAAGATAAAGTTGGAAATAAGTTGAGTGGGGGTGAAGACGAGTTGAAAAAATATCTTAAAGAACCGCGTCTAGAGCTAGAGGATGCGATAGACTATCGTCTTATACTTTACTTTGGTGAAGATAAATAGTCCACGATTTCCCAATCGTATCAAGTGATGGCGAGAGGTAATAAATCACTTTTTTTTTGCTTCAAGTCAAGTTGCTACTTGCTACTGTCTTTGTTTTTTTTGGCTACTGTCCTAGTGTCCTTAATATTTGATAGTAGCCATATTGTATTACAATATCCATCCCATATGCCATAGAATTGCCAATTGTTATTGAATGTTTAAGGGTGTTGTTGGGATATGTCCTTCGCACTTTATAATTTTCTGTTAAATTTGAGTTTTGTGTACTTTAGAGGTTTGTGCGTTTTAAGGGTGTTTATAAACTTTGTTTTAGTTATCTCTGTTGCATCCAGTATCCACCGTTGCTTTCCGAATCCTGCACTTAGGCGAGCGGTCGCGTTTTTGAACCAGTTAGAGGACTGCTTTTGCGCCAACCATTGTGGAGGCTTGGTGGGCACGCAAGATTTGGATTGTCTCAAGTAGAAAACATTTCACTATGGATTCGTTGGAAGATTAATGAAAGACGTACGAGCCTTGCTAAAGTAAAAATCGGATAACTCATAACCATAAATTTAACTCAAAATGTGTATTAACACATAGTTTTTTATTTGTGATTATAGATTTGTAATGCGTTTGTTATGTTTTTTCTAGAAATTCTAAGAGGGGTTAGAAAAACAAAAGGGAAGGAACAAACTCAAGAAAAGAGAAGTAATGTTGATTGCATTGATTGAAGAGTATTTTCCCTCCATTTTTTTGTTGTACTGTAAACGATAATGGGAAGTTGTTGGATTGAATTTGGTTTATTGTTATATTTGTTGGTTGTTCATTTTGATGTTCATTTGATGTTGTCTTGTTTGTTGTAATATTTGATATTTTGACTACTGAGGTTGTTATGAGCATTTTTAATTTTAATATTGGGTTATTCATTTTGGTATTGGATTTGCAGTGCTGTAGTGGTGTTTGAATTTGCATTTTTCTGTACACTTTCACCATCCTTTTGGAATTTTCGGGCCGATAGCCAACCAAATACCGAAACCGATCCCGAATTATACCGACTAATACCGAACGGACCGAGTACTAATCGGTTCGGTTTCGGTCCTGCATTTCAACATTATTCGGTTTCGGTTTGAGTCGGGACGGGTCGGTTTTGGCCCGATGCTCAGCCCTACAATTTAGTATGTTCCTTTTAAATGCCTAGTTTATTTCCTTTTACATCTATGTCTACAACATAAATATCATTCAAATAAATTTAACCAATCAAAAGATAATGCATAACTATCTCAAATGCATAAACATAACTCCTGCCGTATATATAAGCTAGCCTAAAGGTACAAAGAAAGTTGCATATAGGGGTGTTATTGGGTCGGGTTATCGGGTCTTATCGGGTCGGGTTGAGTCGGGTTTTGGTTTTTAAAAACTCACCCGCAACCCGACCCGATAAGGAATCGGGTTATCGGGTTCGGGTAATATTCGGGTCGGGTTAGTCGGGTTATCGGGTGCAAACATGAACGTATCATATTACAGTAATTAATACGTAGTATAACTTTTTAAAATGTACTAGATAAGTAGCCAAGTTAGTGCCAAAGTACTCGTGGTCATGATCTTTATAAAATGAAAAATTAAACTATTGCTGGTGGGGATGCACATGTTATGAATGAGATGATTGAAGAAACTGATATGTTTAAGGTATCATACTTATTACTAATGTCTTGGAAGTAATTACAAATAATTACTAATGTGTGTCTGGTTTGGAAGAAAAAATGTTAAGGCTTGTAATCTTATTTGTAACATAAGAAGTATATCTATATATTGGAAGCTTTATAATATTTGAGTAAGTTATATCCAACTAAATTATTAGCTCTTGAAATTATACTTAGTTTACGGTTTTTGCTTTAGCTTATAACTATACCTTGCAATGAAACTGATATTGAATTATTGATGTTTCTTATTAACCATTATCATTTTTAACCAAGTTCATATGCAACTTTTAGTTATCTGTGTTATGCATTATAATGATTGTTTTGTTTACAGGTACATGTAGGATCATTACAAATGAAATGAATATGGGATGGCTGTGACCATGAAGTAAACAGGGGACGCTACACGAGAAACAATAGCTAAAGTTGAAGAGCCTGACTTCTAAAAATTATTACTTAAAAATTAAAAAATGAATTTCGGGTCTTATCGGGTTGACCCGATAACCCGATAACATAATTTATTTAACCCTAATCCGACCCGATAACAATATCGGGTTATCCGGTTCGGGTCAAAACAACCCGACAAGATTTTTTTAACCCGACTTAACCCGACCCGATAAGCCTTATCAGGTTCGGGTTGGGAAGGGTCTACCCTGACCCTTACTGACTCCCGCCCAAGCTTGCATATCAAGACTATCTCTTAGTTTTTTGTCCCCCACTAATAAGTTACTCGTACTCGTAAAAGATTTTCAAGCTTTTATTCGATGATAACTATACGTTCACACTACACGCATGTTAATATATAACTCAGATTACAAAGTGCGGCAAAAAGTATAAGAGCCTCAGGTGTAGTAACATCATAACATCATTTTTTGACTGTCACGTCAGCGCCACATCAGCATAACACAAACACCAACACCACTCCCCTAATCATAACACTAAATAACACCACTCACCTCTTTATTTTCATAAAACTCCCTAAACAATTATTTCATTATTTTAACTAAACTAACCTTTTCATTCTATATGTAAACATACAAATTACATAAAAATACACATTTCGAAATAAAAAAAAAACATTACGACTAAAAAAAACATTTACGAAAAAAAAAACTATCGTCTTGTTTCTCGTCCTTGTCGCCCAATCATTGCTCATTGTGTTTTTGATTAATTTTTTTTTGCTTCTTGTTCCAAGAGGCCGTCGTCGTCGTCCAATATCCTTGGTAGCTAGTAGCTAGAAACCTCAACTCCTCCAACCGCATTAGTGTTGCGGTCTTTTTTCGGCTTGAGCTTCGAAAGCCTCTCGGCGGCTTCGTTCAGTCGATTGCTCCGTGCTCCATTCATTAATTAACTCCCCGAATTGGGTTGACGCGCTACTTCCACCGGTGCTCGCCGTGGCGTCGGATTTGGTTTTCTTGGCGGGCCGTTGTTTGCCGGCCGGACGTGGTCGTGCATCGTGACCGAATAGATCCTCTTGGGTAGCCCCGGGGACGTCTCCGGTTAAGTCAACTTGTTCGGGTGCGTCCCATTTCGGGTGGAATCTCAAAACGGCCTATCTCAAGCATCTGCTTGAGAAAAACGCGACACTATTTATGCTCTGTCACGGTAAATACTTTGAGTCCGTTTCAATTATCCACATCGTTTTCGCCACTTGTCCACTAAACATTTGGCCCGTTTGTTTTTTTTTTTTTTTTTTTTCGCGGCGTTTTACTTTTGGCTAATTGCCTTCAATCGTATGTCATTTGTAGTCAACATATCCTGTGTACGTTTGAATTTTTTTTTTGAATTGAACTCGTTCAAAACCCGATACCAAAACGTTTCATGCTTTTGTGACCTTCCGACATTATTATCTTCCGAAACGGCCACGTAACATGTTGCAAGCAATTCTTCTTCGACCGGTAGCCAACGGCCCACTGCTACCGGCTCTTGGGGCTCGTCTTCAACATTTTTCCCCCTTTTTGCTTTTGTTTTCTTGCGACCGCCTTTTTTTGGCGAATCGACTTGTTGAGGTTGAGTGAGTGATTGGGAAGTTTCTGAGTTGAATGATGGTGGGTTTTGTTGTAGATCTTGGAATTCACGGTTTAGGACTTGTGATTGTTGACATCGGAAAAAAGCTTCTTGTTGGTATTGTTGAAACTGTTCCGGCGTCATCGACGCGTTGAGGAGATTCATAAAACCGTTGTTGGGAATTTCAGACATTTTTTTGTGATTGCTAAAAAGATGTATATTTGTATTTGAAGAGTGGTGAATTTGTATTTGGTAATGTGTTGTATATATAGTGAGTTGAGTGAGGGGGGTAAAATGATTTTTTTTTAAATTCAGCCGTTTCAGGGGGGTAAATTGAAAAAAATTTAAATTTAAAAAAAAAAAAAACTAGCCGTTGGGGGGTAAAATGAAACTTTTCAAAATTAGGGGGGGGGGGGGGAATATAAACAAACCATTTTAGGGGGGTAAAATAATTTTTTTTTTTTTAAAAAGCCCCCAATGCGCGTTGGCCGGCCAACGCCGGACCCAACGCCGTTAGGCAACGCCGGCCAACGCCATTGCCGGCGTTACTACACCTAACGCTCTAATTCAAAGAAACAACCAGAAGAGAAAAGAAAATCATACAATAATTAATGAACCAAGCATGGCAGTAAACAAAATTCATGAATAAAATAACAAAACTAACATAAAAGACACATGTATAAAATAAAACAAGTAGCGTGCACAACATGCAAAGAGCATAAAAACATGGATAAAATACATTAAGAAAATTTATATTAGGAACATTAAAAATTGCTATTGTCATCACATCTGATACTACATCAACCATGATAAATAATAGAGGACACATTGATATTGTTATAAACATCGCATGGCATATAATAGAAAATTATCAAGATTAATTCTCATTAAATATTGCATAGCAAACTGCAATGGCAAGTAACGTCTAAACAAAGATCAGTAAACGAAGATTAACAAAGTAATAAGCGAATCAAATAAATAGATACGTCAAAACATAGGTATAAACTTTTATAACACCATTAAATGATTATACACGTGGTTTTACATGATTTTAGTGGGGACGGGAGGCATATAAATTAATATCCTTCCGTCCTAAAATTATTGTTTCTTATTAATTTTTAAGTCTTTTGGGACGGAGGGAGTATTATTAAAGATGATTTTTCGTGGAATTTTTTTTGGACGACGTTTGTAGATGATGGATGATAGTTTTTGTGCTTGTGAGCTTGCGGTGTAAAATTGTGAATATGTTAACTATATTATAATGTGGAAATTTAAAAAGTTATGATTTCAAACTACAAATATATTATATTCAGAATAGTGGTTATATTTAGTTATCGTATCCACGGTTTTATACACACATTTTATAGACACGTTTTATACACATATTTTTATACACGTTTTTACACACATTTTTATCGACGTTTTAAAAAAAATGCATAAAAATATGTCTGTAAAAACGTGTATAAAATGTATGTATAAAATCGTGGATAAAAGCATGTAGAAAAACGTGTATAGAAATGTGTGTATAAAAATGTGCATAAAAATGTGTGTATAAAACGTGTATAAAAATATGTGTATAAAACGTGTATATAAAAATGTTTCGTGTATTAAATAAACCGTTGGATAAAATCATGTAGAAAAACGTGTATAATAAAAAAGTAATAAGCTTGCAGATTGATACCGTCCGTTTTGAGCACTGTCGAAGGTCAGTTATAGCTTAGGAGAAACATGGGAAAGTTTGTTCGGAATGACATTTTCTTTGTCGTTGAGGGTGTATTAGTTTTTAAATCGCATGTAGCGGGTTCAAAACCGAAACTCAAATTTCTGCGTTTTATTAAAAATATAATAAGTTCCAGCAGAATCCCGTAAGGGCATTTTTGGTCTTTTTGTGTTGAGATTAGGTCTCGGTTAAACTAAAAAGTTGTACGAAACGGCGGTTCGCATAAAATCTATTTAGACCGAGGCAGTCGTGAAAATGTGATATAGGGGTCGTTTTTGGAAGGGTCAGATCTAGAAACATAAATATATCTAGTATATAAAGGGATAAACGATGCATTATAACTACTTGATCGTTAGAATATAACCGAAAAACCTGTTAATTGCCTAACGTGTTGTGAAACAATAAAGTAAAGAGTAATAAACAAGAAGATAGAGAGAATGGAGAATTATATCATTAATCTCACAATGAAGGTATTCTAGAAGATATTCTAGAAGATATAAGGCTGGATGGAGTGGTGGTAGTAAAGCACCTGACACATCAGCGTCACATCAGCTTTCTCTCTTCAAATATAACTCACATTACAACTCACATTTCAACCGTAATAAGAACTCACCTTACAACTAAAACTCACCTTACTCACAATTTTTTAATTTAATCAATACTTTTATTCATAACTAATAAATAAATAGTTAAGTATACGTAAAGTACAAATAATTAATAAAAAAAATTTACTATAGATTAAAACTGTGATTCATTAAAAAATTACTGTTTACTCGAATATTAAAATGTTAAATTTGGGTAATCGTACAAACTAAGTGTGTAAACACTATGATATTTGTTAGTTTGTATAATAAAACAAGTAGCGTGCACAACATGCAAAGAGCATAAAACATGTATAAATACATAAGAAAATTAATAATAAGTAACATATGAACATGCATTAGTCATGCACATCCGATACATACATCAACCATGATAAATAATAGAGGACACATTGATATTGTTATAAACATCGCATGGCATATAATAGAAAATTATCAAGATTAGTTCTCATTAAATATGGCAAGTAACGTCTAAACAAAGATCAGTAAACGAAGATTAACAAAGTAATAAGCGAATCAAATAAAAGCATACGTCAAAAACATGGTAAAAACATTATAACACTAGTTTACAGTATGGTGTGTTTTGGTTTGGAAAAAAAAACTCATGGCTATAATTTATATGCAAATCTACACGTGTCTAATCAAAAACATGTTTCCGTGTCTAATGTAAAGCAGATCAAGGCGTAAAGTATTATATCATACATTTAAATATTACTTCATTAAATTATTGAATGACTACGAATCAACTAACAATGAGGGTCGAAGACATACCGGTGCAAGACAAGAGAAAAAAAATCAATCGCTGATAACGTGTTGTGAAACAATAAAGTAAAGAGTAATAAACAAGAAGATAGAGAGAATGAAGAATTATATCATTCATCTCACAATAAAGGTATTCTAAAAGATATTCTAGAAGATATAATACTCTAATTAAGATAAATACAAATATTAATAGATATGGACATCCATTCCATATTTATCCATATCAGTTTGGTCATTATATTATATATATACTCAATGGCCAGAAACGACGTCGTTTGGCGTTGGGTTTTCCATTTCCACCAGGCTAAATAACACAGCCCAATTGGCTACTTCGTTTGTGTATATTGATTTTCACTTTTTGCTTATTTAAAAAATTGCTCATGCCACATTTACAAACTAAAAGATCCAAAATACTCTAGAAGTTTTGATAACACATATTCCTAAACCTAGTTACCTCACTCATTATGGATTCTTCACACCGCTCCTCTTTCATTTGCAACAAATCGGGGACAAATTATTCCGGCTATCGGTGCCGGCTCCGAATGATCCGCCGATATGGGTTCAGGTACTAATCAAGCTTTATATTATCTTGGGTTTGTTATTTTTTTAAAAGATGAATTGATTGATTGATATTAGATTATACGTTTTTAAAATAAGTGGATTTTGTAAGATTAATAATAATAATCACAAAATTTTATAGTATATGTTATGATTTTGATTGAAGAGATGGCGTCGTTTGTGTTGCGTGGGTCTGTGTGTAAGGCAACAGGAACCACAAATATGAATTAGTCATTTGAGTTCTATTATATGTTCTTATTATCTTATGTGTTACTTTCATGTTTAGTGTTAAGTTTAACAATATATGTGTACATGTTGAGGTATCTTTGCAAAACCATACGCATCTATGCCCATCGCAATACCAATTGTCAAAACAGTCATGTATTCTTTCATCTAAAATACTGCATGAAATCTAATCTTCAAAACTATAAAGCAATCGTCTTCATTTAGCCCTATTTTTACCGACTTTGATCACCACGTTTAATGGTACCTGAATTGGTATATGCATTCGTGTATCGTGTAATCTCCTTAACAGGTCAAAATGGGTTTTTAAAATAGGCAATTTTTTGTTTATGAAAGCATTTTAGTATCTGATGATTGTGTAACGTCCGTAACAGGTCAAATTGTGTAATGTCTTGACCGATCTTTTTTGACCATGAACCTGAGCTAAAGTGGAATCGTCAAAGAGCTTCAGAAACTACATCCTGAAGGGATCAACAACACCGTTGCTGACCTCCATGACCAACACAGAGATATGAGGCTGGATGTCGATAGCATGTCTTATGAGGTAAAAGTCAAGTCTCACTTTTTATTTGGTTTCACTTCTGAGGTTTTGATATGTTTTTTGACATATTTTGTAAACTGTCTTCTTATCATAAACTATTAACACTGGAAGAACGCATAGGAGACATCACAACTATGCTAACCGAACACGACATACTGAAGTCAATCAAACAAAGAAAGCACATGCTTTACATGGGTCTATCGACCTACATTCTAGAGGCATGATGCATATGTCAGGTGAAATTCGTCCCGGCTGTTATGTTTAATATAGTAAAAAATTTCCTCTATATAGCAAATGAAGTAAATGTTAGCCTCAAAATATTGAGTCGAACATGAAGTTCGTTCATTATGTATTTAAGTCTCGGTCAATCAATTAGTTAAT
>BQNB010106502.1:0-19855 GCA_026074375.1 Tanacetum coccineum | reverse complement strand
ACGCAACTAATAAAAATAAAATATAAAAAGTTGATTATTACTTTCGTAAAAATAATATATTGCTTGCTTGATGAAAACTTTAATTCGTTGGGTGTTCGTTGACATTAATTGTTGATTTTTAGTTTACGCGATTTTACTATATAATAAGAATTAAAAGTAAACGCGTACGAGAAAAAAAAAATAATTAGTAAAATATATGACGTCGTAAATGACCTGAAAATACGGAATGTTACAATATCGGCTACTTTCATGTGTTTGGATGTCCTGTGTTTATTCATAACCATAAGGATTATCTAGGAAAATTTGATGCTAAGGCTCATGATGCTTACTTTCTAGGATACTCATTCAACTCAAAAGCCTTTAGAGTATTCAACACTAGGAGACAACAAGTTGAGGAAACATATCATGTAACCTTTGATGAAAGCATAAAAGCCATTAGATTTACAAACACATCAGTAGATGAGATTGGAATTAATAATTCTTTTAGATATCATCCTGATGAATATCTTCATGAGGATGACCCGTCTAGGCAGTATCAATCAAATTTTGATATTTCATACTATGTAATTCCTCATGGTCGCTCGCTCACTGAGCTAATTCAATCACAACAACTTCCTGATGTACCTCCTCAAAATGAGTTTATTTTACCTCTCACTGAGGCTATTGAAGATCATCCTTATCTTGCGAACACTGAAGATATCAAGGAACAAAACATTCAGGATGAACAAATCATTACCCAACCCATTGATATTCCATCAGGAAATGACACTGAAGCTCAAATTCCTACCCTAAGCCTTTAGTCCCTGAGGTTTATCAGTCTCAATCATCTCATCAAGCCTCTTCAAGTTCCTATCATGTTGCTCAAGACAGATGGTCAAGATATCAACATATTGAACTGGTGAATATCATTGGTAATCCTGGTGAAGGCGTGCTTACAAGAAGTATGGCTGCCAAGCTTTTAGCTGCCTCTGCTAATGAATGTCTATTTGTTTACTTTCTTTATGAAATAGAACCTAAAAAGGCATATGAGGAACTAAAGCACCGAGGATGGGTAAATGCTATGCAAGAAGAACTAAATCAGTTCTATAGAAACAAAGTTTGGACTCTTGTTCTTCTCCCAAATGGAAAGATAGACATTGGCTCCAAATGGGTTTATAGGAACAAGAAAGATGAGCATAGTACTACTACCAAAAACAAAGCAAGACTGGTTGCACAAGGGTATAGACAGGAAGAAGGAATTGACTATAATGAAACCTTTTCACCAATAGCAAGGATGAAAGCCATTAGGATCTTCCTTGCCTTTGCTACTTTCAAGAACTTCATAGTTTACCAAATGGATGTGAAAAGTGCGTTCCTGAATGGTAAACTAAAAGAAAAAGTTTATGTGAAATAACCTTCTGGCTTTGAAAGTAGTGAGTTCCCTCACTATGTATGCAAGCTTGACAAAGCCCTTTATGGACTAAAACAAGCTCCTAGGGCATGGTATGAGACTCTATCTACTTTCTTGTTTCAAAACAAGTTTATAAGGGAAAGAATAGATAACACATTATTTATCTATAAATCAAAAGGAGAAGTTCTCCTTGTCTAATTATATGTGGATGACATCATATTTGGCTCAACAAGTTATAAACTCTGTAAACAGTTTGAAAAACTAATGACAAAGAAATTTGAAATGTGTATGATGGGTGAACTCACTTACTTATTTGAACTTCAAATCAAGCAGGGTGACAAAGAAATCTCTATTTGTCAAGAAACGTATACAAGGAACTTATTAAAGAAATATGGAATTTTTAATAGTTCCTCAGTGAAAACACCCATGGTTCCTCCCAACAACTTAGGGTCTGATCTTATTAGGAAACCAGTAAATGAGACCCTATATAGAGGAATGATTGGGTCGCTGATGTACTTAACTGCAACAAGGCCTGATATCCAATTCTTGACAGTCCTATGTGTAAGATATCAGTCTAATCCAAAGGAATCACATCTCATTGCTGTGAAAAGAATCCTCAAGTACCCGAAAAGTACTTCATCTCTTGGTTTGTATTATCCAAAAAGTTTAGGCTTTGATTCTTAAAGGATATTCAGACTCAGATTATGCTGGTTGTAATATGGACAGAAAAAGAACCTCAGTCTTGCTAAATACTTGGTGGTAAACTGGTTTGTTGGAGTGCTAAGAAACAAGAGTCAGTGGTTATGTCCTTAGCTAAGGCTGTTGCTATTGCTGAGTGTTATGCAAGTATACTATGGATGAAAAGTCAACTGAGTGACTATAACATCCATTACAAGATGGTACTCATCTTTTGTAACAACACCAGTGCAATTGCTATATCCAACAATCCAGTCCTCCACTCAAGAACCAAGCATCTTGATATTAGATATCACTTCATCAGGGATCACATCCTTAAAGGAGATATTGAACTACACTTCATCCCCGTTGAGTATCAGCTAGCTGATATATTTATTAAGCCACTGGATGAACCTACTTTCACTAGACTGAAAGCAAAATTAGGCATGCTGAACATTGATTGATCAGTCTCCCTGATCAATTAGATTCTGTATGGTGTATATTCTTAACTCCCTGAAACAAATATGACACTCATGACACTGAGAGACACATTTAATGAAGTAACTAAATGCTCCAAGTCTTTCGTTACTTAATTTCCTTATCTAACTGCCATCAACCAGTCATGAGCCCCCACTTATACCATATAACACTCATATAACCCACCATGCATTTAATGCGCACTCCTATAAACATGATCCCTTCCCAAAATCTCTAATCAGACGACTTTTGACAGTTATCCATACGTCACACTTGCAAAAGGTAAGGACAACAAAACGGCAAAACAGTTGCCGTAAAAGATGGGATCGTGCAAGTTGTGGGCAACTGCATTAAATACATTACTAAACCTTTTTTTTAACTTTTTCAAAATTGAAAATTTTAAAATCTTTTTCAAACACCTATAGATACTCTTTCTAAAACAAGAACACACGCATAAATTTTCACAAAGCAAACAAACTCTGCAAAAATTCTCTCTAAAAGCAAAGGTGGGTGTGTTCTTCATTTTCCGCTATAAAAGCTTATCTCTTAAACAACATTTGTCCATTATAATTCTCACCTTCTGTCACAACCCGTAAACTTCTGTTATGTATTTTAATTGTTTTCGTTCAGTAATTAGAATTTTATAAGTTTGTTTAACTTTTACCTTTAACCGGGAAGTTGTCCCATTACTAACCGAGGATCATTACCGGAAGTAATTCGTTCATCTAAACATTGTAGTCTTTCGTCTGTAGACGCATTTTTTATGTTTTTAGTTGATATTTAAAATTTTAGAAATTTTCGTAATCATTTTATGCGTTTTCAGTTTTTGCGTATTTCAGGTTATATGTGTGTGCATGACTACCTATGAAATTAAATCACCTCAAGCATGAACACCCTTGAAAAGGGGAGATTAAATTGGTCCCCCTTGGGGCCTTGTCCTTGCCGATGGATACCAACACACACACAAAACATTGCATTTGAATTTTGAAGGCTATAAGGACATAGGATTCTCAACATTCATTTCATTCATCATCATTTGCACGAAAAACTCACACACTCTTTTCTCTTTTTCTCTCCTATCTGACGCACAAAAACATACACATAAACCCACACTTTTTCAAACTTTGATCAAAACTATTGAATATATTGTGTTCAAGGTTGATTCTTATTGATATTCGGGTAGTTTATAAACAACGTTTGGGTTGTTTTTAGTCTCAAATCATCCTCTAATCACCATCTTTTTGTAAGTCATCTTTCTTGATGAAACTTGTACTTTTGCTATTCTCTTAATGCATAAACACTAGATGTACAACTCGTTTTGTAAAAATCAAGTTTTTGAAACTACGTAAACCCTTAAAGGGATTGTTATATGTTCGAGAATAATAAAGGGAGAATAAGGAAAGTGTAGTTTTGTAATCGTGGTTGTTTTCGTGTAATAAAAGTACAACATATAGCTTATTTGGTATTCGGCTTAACTAATAAGCTTTGGAAAAGCTTATTGGGCGTATATATAGGTTCGGCCTAAAGAGGAAAAACAAAAGGGTTTCATTTAGCTTATTTACTTTTAGCTTATTGTTTACCTAGCTTATTTTTCTAGTTTATTTTTGAAAGGACAAGTGTTGAGCTTATTTGGCTTAACAAATAAGCCCAAATATGCTTAACGGGCCTCCAAGCCGCGTCCTATGAGCAAAAGCCCAAACCAACGAGCTTAACCAATAAGCTTTATGGTTCGGCTTATTGGTCTTGGCTTATTGAGGGCTTATGATAGCTCATTGATGAACCAAGGACTAATTTGATACCTTTTTAGCTTATCGGGCTTAACTAATGAGCCCAAGATAGTTAATAAAGGTTTTGGCCCAACAAGAAGCCCAAATCGTAGCTTATTAGCCCACGGTTGGCTTATTGGTTGCAACTTGGCTTATTGGAAGCTTATTGATAGCTTATCAATAAGTCTCGTGTTTATTGCTTAACGATTTGCTTATCGAACTAAATGGATAAGTTAAATCTACATATCTGACATAAAGGGCCACGACCCAATATAAGACAACGCACCAAGGCGTAAAGCCCATGGTGAAGCTTACCGGATAAGCTCATGTATAGCTTATTCGATAATATCCGACTTAGATACTAAACGTTTAGCATATTTTGAACGTTAGACGTTACAGATCATCTAATTAGGCTTATTGGGCCTAAAAGCCCAATAAGGATCCGAGAGACTTTCGGACTAGTTTATAAAGGGAATTGATGACATATGGATTGTAATTACGAAATGTGAATTTAAAGTGGTTTGAAATTGGTTTTTGATAAAGTCTACGACTTTGAAAAATGTGTAAACACGAACGGGTCATGCATAAATTTTTATAAATTTCTTACACTTAGAAATATTAGGAAACGTTCATATTAAAAACTAGTTATACGGGAAATGGGTAAAACGCCGAACAATAGGTATATATATATAAACGCCGAACAATATTATATATATATAGAGTATATATAGTATATACAATGTATATATAATATACATAGTATATATATATATACATATATATATAATATATATAAATATAATATATATATATACGTATGATATTATATAACGGTATGTATTATATCGGTATGTATTATGTATATATATTATGTATATGTATAATATATAATATGTATATGTATATATATAAATGTATCATATATAATATATATAAAATATATATATATATATGTTTGGGTTGTGTGTGTGTGTATAGATATATATTGATATATATAAATAAAACTGAAATATATATATATAATATTTTAAATATTTTGGGGTGTTATAAATTTTTTAGTTAAAAATAGTGAAAAAGGGGTTTTGTATAAAAAGGTTAAATGTTTGATAAATCTTGACTTTATGATTTAGCCACATAAACAATTATTTCATGTGACCATATATAACATCTTGAATTTAGTCACACAAACACTCAATGTGACCATATATAACATCTTGAATTTTGGTTAAACTTAATCATGTATGTCTATGGTTTAGTGTGACCATATATGACATTTGGTCACACTGTTCAACTGTGTGACATATATTTGTCACTTTTAAATGTATATCGTGACTAATACTTCAAACTTACCTTTCAGTTGTCACACATTTCAAATTCATATGTGGCTAAATATTCAGTAAAAAATAGCAGTCACTTTTAAATAATGTGTGACAAACTTGACTATATGATTTAGCCACATACACAATTACTTCATGTGACCATATATGGATTTTGGTCACACTATTCAATTGTGTGACATATATTTGTCACATATGTATATATATTATGTGACTAATGTTTCAAACTTATTTGTATCTGTCACACGTCCCAAATTACAAGTGACTAAATAATCAACAAAAAATTACCAGTTACCTCTAGTCATATAAATATTCAAATGTGTGACAATGAAATTCCGAAATGGTCACACAAAATGAGTTCAAGTGTGGCTGTTTATTTTATCCTGGTACATTTAGTCACATAAATATCTGACTGTGTGGCCGTTCAAAAAAGAGCATGTGTGACCAAATTTTTTTTGAATCAATGTTAAAAATCACTCAATTTTGCGATATAAGTACAATACTAAATCATCTGTACAAGTTTAATGAATTATTACCATAACTCGATTTTAACAATGATTTGTGAATAAAATTTGTTATTTATAGATTCGGTTCACTATTAAATGACATTTACTTATGAATCAAATCAAATAATAGGAATCAATTTTCTTAAATGAAGATTTCTCAATCTTCTCAAAATAAAAACCTTCTCAATGGAACCGGATCACACATACACACACACACACACACACACATACACACACACATACACACACACATCTCTATATTATATATAACAGGAGACATTTGACTATTTTATTCCATGACACATTCTTTACGTGACATCTCTCTGCCATGTCATCCATTATTATTTTACAATTTTCGTTTTATAAATTTTGAACTTTATAAAAAATTTGTCCTTAACTAGATTCGAACATTAGGCCTTCGAATCTAGAGTATTTGCAACAATTAAAAAGAATGCTTTACCACTGTGCTACATGCCATTTTTTTGTTATTCGTTGCAAAACAAAAATAATAAACATACCAACACCACATCCTAAAATACTTGCACATAACAGAATATCAATCGATAAAAAAATCCGATACAGAGATCTCACAAAATCAAATCCTTAAACACAAGTCAACCGATTCAAAATCAAATGCGTTAGATCGGATCATCATCAAGCAAATGTTCACACAATCATTTTTTTAGGTGTTAGGGTTATTGAGAGGTAAATCAACCCACAACACCGAAGGCATGATCTTGATTGAATTTATTAGGGTTCTTATGACAAAATTGAAGCTTTGGCGATGTCTAAATTTCAGGTATCACTTTGTCCTACGATGCTATCATATTTTCCTAGAGATGGCAAAATAGATGGGTTGGGTTGGGTTGGGTCATGGCTCTAGATGGGTTGGTTCCGGGTCTAGATGGGTTTGGTACCTTATTATTATTTTTACATTTGTTGTCTGTTTTCAACCGTTTTTGATCTATTTCGATCGTTTTCGTCCATTTTCATCCATTTTCGACATTTCGACCGCTTTTGACCGATTTCTACCGTTTTCGACCGTTTCGACCGATTTCGTCCGTTTTCGATCGTCTTTGACCATTTTCCACCGATTTTGACCGATTTCGACCGTTTTCCACTGTTTTGAGCGATTTCCACTGTTTTTGACCGATTTTGATAGTTTTCGACTGATTTCCATCGATTTCGACCGTTTTCGACCGATTTCGACCGATTTTGATCGATTTTGACTGATTTTGAAGTTCTTCTATGTAAATAAAAGAATACCAAAGCAGATAACCGATCACCAGATGTTTCAATGACTTAAATCTCTTAACACTGTCATGGTTGACTGCATTAATGGTTAGGGGAGACCGTCTAGATTAGTAGTTAAAGGGTGGTATTCTGCTGTCGAATTTCTTATCGGGTGATATGGTCATAGCTCGGAGGCTGTCTACATATGGGAGAACACGTATGCAATGTTTTCATTAGAGGCCAGCAAACATACATTATCTTCACTTGCTCTATGCTAAAATATTTAAAGTGAAAAATGCTAGAAAATGGTTGTGGCTGGTACGCTGCTATCCACAAGACAATATTCTGAGTGGTCGTTTTCTTCTCAGCATTTCAAGTTTTGCTAGATCTTTCAAGTTTAACAGTGAGAATCTGGTGAGTATTGTAACTTTTTTAGGCATTATTTTTTTTCATAAAGATTTGCCATGAATTAAAAAATGGTTTCTCATTCCTATATTATTAATTTTAATAACCAGTATTTATTTCATTTTGCAAATATATTTTATGCCAAGAGGTTATGTGTCTGGATCGTAATTGAAACCATTATTGTGTTTGAAGTTGAGGTTTCTTGACTTCAAGTTTTCAAACGTGTTGTTGGCTCAGAACTTCAGTGCGAAACTTTCGGATTTTGGACATGCTATGAAAGGACCACAACGTGAACGGACTCGCGTATCCACAATGGTTAGTATGTCATAACATACCTTTGCTATTTTTTTTCCAAAAAAAAATTTAGTTATATGCTAAACTTGATGTCATTTCTAGCCTTTTGGGACATACGGTTATGCTGCCCCTAAATACGTTGAAACGGGTTTTATAAAATCAATCCGTCACTTATATAGTTTTAAAATCATGCTTTACAAGATCTTATCAGGAAGAAAAGGAATTGATTTGAAATCTTCCTTAATCCGAACAAAAACTTCTTATAGTATACTAATGCTTATAGTAGAAAGATTATGACACACACTTGAATGTCTAGCATATTGTGTGATCCATAAGCTATTATACATATATGTTTGATGTGGGTAAAAATAGGATAAGCTTGCCTCAGTTTTAGGCTTTAGCACTGCCACTGCTAGGCTATGACGATAAGTTAGGGCCGGTAAGATACGAAGATGGATATATAACACCTCGTATTTTAGGTCATTGTATGACATTATGAAATTCATAATTTATTTTTAGAGTTTTACGCGTTTGCTCTTAAACCGTAAACGTTAAGTTAAATCGCGTAAACTGAAAATGATCATACAATGTAAACGGGCATTAAACGATTAAATGTTTGCATCAAGCAAGTGTTATATGATTATTATGAGAATAATTAATGACTTTGTTCATCTTATTTTTATCGGCTACGTAAAATGCTTACGTTTCATAATAAAATACGTTTAGGCATACCCGGAAGTTCTAAAACCTAACTACGCCTAAACAAATTTAATTATGAAGCCGTGGACATAAGAATCACTAAAAACCAAATTAAAATGAATGAGATACAATTAATATACGATTTCAACAATTAAAATTTATAAAAATATATTTTTATAAACTTACACTTACTGTTACTATTCATAACAGTAAATATGAATATAATAAATGTAATATTTGATTATATTTTTCAAATACGAATCCATACATGTACAGAACGATGAAAACGGGATTAAAACGAGAAAGATACGACGTTTTTTTATTAAAAGTGACATTATAAACGTTTTTAACCTGATGAATACTATTTTTCTCAAATAATTAAATTATTTATATAATGAAATTATGTAAATAATACATCAAGTATTTTTGGCAAATAACGAATTGTTGGACAAGTATACCATTTTTACGAACACGAATACATGAACACTTATTTTACAAGTACAAATTAAATTGTTTAATTTTATAAATTAAACAAACACTTTTAGGTGGTGATGTAACTATATAAATAATGTGGTATTAGTTATTCAAAGATACTTAGTACACATACGACTTATATTTAATGTAGGTTCATTCGGTCAATCCGTGATGTTTCATTCACTTGATTCATATACTTCAGTTTATTCACTAAGGTGAGTTCATAGCCCCATGTTTTACTATATCAATGATTTACAACTTTTGGGGTGAGAAACATGCATTGTTTTATGATTGGACGCAAGTGTACATTTTTACATGATTACGTGTTTGCCTAAGTAGCGATAACCCTCTAAGCCCATTATCATGAACTGTCAATTACTTTGTGTGAGCGCGAATGTTATAAATAGATCTATTTGGGATTGACATCCCCGTTCGGGTGAGTAACGCTCACTGTGCCGGTTTATCGAACAATGAACGTATACCATGTCGGATTTAGGATGTTGTGGGTTAGAACATCATCAAGGGCCGTGTTTGCAATCTATATTACAATTCGTACATGTCGAGCTTCAGTGTCATGAGCTTAGGGAAACGTAATTACATTTTGTGATGTTTGCATCTGTTGCATTATCACGGGGAAAATCTTGCGGTCCTACATCATATTTTACATAAACATGTGAATTCACCAACTTTATGTTGACGTTTTAAAGCAAGTTTTCTCAGGTCAATGAGGCACGAGGAGCTAAGGATACATTGGAGATACTCTTTTGGGGAGTCATGCATAAAAGATTCGGAGTCATTACACTTTAGGATATTTGTTATGATCTAAAATCTTTGTTATCTAAATGTTGAACAATTTAAGCCATTGCGCTTTGTATCAAACAATTTCAATAAATCCAATGTATCGTATTTCAAACGATTCTTTTAGAGGTCGTTCTCATATCTTGTGCTATTGATCTATGATGTAATGCTCCCGGACTCATTGTTCCGCTGCGACTATTCAATGCAGTGAAGATGGTATCTTTATAAATATAATACCCATCTTTTAATAACAAAAACGTACTCGAAGAATCACTGAAATCGGGATTAATAAACGAATAAGTTATTAAAATACAAGTTTATACGAAGCCATTAAACCTATAGAAATCGCAAACGTGCTGTGGTGAACATAATGTGTCTATTCTTCACACTAGAACTAAAAACTATTAATGTAATATTTTGATCGCTACGTCTACTAACGAAGACGTGGTACTAAGAAAACGCGACAACGGGCCCTTACAAAACCAAATTGGTCCATTTTTAACGAAAAAGTATATTATAAACTTTCACTTTTATAAATAGTATTTTACTAAAATGATTAGTCGGTGATTATTGCTATATAGAATATTGATGGTTATCAACGTCTAATTAACGAGGGATAAAAAAATACAAAAAAAAAAAAGTTTCATAATGAGGCCTCTTCGGATGGCGTATCGATGAGTTGTTGGATTTACGATTTAAAGTGTCCTAAACTCCTCGTACGTCATGTCATGACCTCTTTATTTATGATAGCCCGAACGATAGTACGATGTAACAACTATAAGATTATATTCAATGTTATTAATTAAAGTACTCAGTACTTATACGACCTTAATTTAAATAGGTTGCATTTATCGTCTTGCGTGACGTTTTATCTGTGATTATTTGAGCTATCTGTACTCAAGGTAGTTCTAGTCTAGCCCCCATTTACAGTTTTACTGATATGAATTATTTAGGGTGGGAAACATGCATGTTTTATAAATTGGACGCAGAGTGTTTGAAAAGTATTATATATTATGTGTTTGCCTAAAGTACGATAACCCTCTTGAGCCCATTATTTCAATGAACGAACTGTTAATTGCATAGATGTATTGTGAATTACATTATGTGAGCGCGAATGATATAAATAGATCTATTGGGATTAACCTCCCCGTTTGGGTGATTAGCTATCACTAGGAACGAACGTTGACCATGTCGGACTTGGATGTTGCGGGTTACAACATCTGTACGGGCAAATAACTGCTATAATAGCAAATATAGGTTGAGCTTCGGTGTCATGAGCTTAGTGCAACAATAATCTGGTTTTGTGATTGTTGGCATCTGTTGTAACATCACGGGAAAATCTTGCGGTCCTGCATAATTTAAATACATAAACCTATGAATTCACCAACAATTTTGTTGACGTTTTAAGCAATGTTTTCAGGAGGTCATTAGGCACGAGATGCCAAGGATGCATTGGGTTATGTTTTGGATTGCACTGTTAAAGACTTATGTGCATCATGTTTTGGGAAATCCATGTTATCTTTTGTAATAATAAACAAAGAACAAGTAAAGCTATAAGCTTTTGTAATATGTCTTTTATTTAAATCCAATGTATCAATCTAAACGACTTTTGTGTCGTTCTTATATATATCTTGTGCTGTTGATCTTGAAGTAACATGCCCCGGATCCTTATTCCGCTGCGACCCATTTTGGGGGTGTTACAATACGACCGTTAGTCTTTTAATAAATAGACTAACGTGTGTTAGTGATTTAGGGTTTTGGTGAAATTTGATTTAACATTAAGGGTATTTTTGGCATTTTGAAGGTTTTGGCATTTTGTAGTTGACCAATGGTTGACCAAGGTTGACTTTGTTGACCTTTGCTAGAAACTCCCGGCTCTTGTGCACTCTATCCGTTCCCGTGTTCGTGTTTGTCCGGTTTTGGCCGTTTTCTTGTGATTTTTGCAATATCCGTACCTACACATCACAAATGACAAAACAAGCAATATACAAGCATAATTTGCATAATTTGTTCATTTTAGGGCTATTTTGGTATAAAAAGGATATGTGATTTCTCACATATCAATGTCGCATATGTGTTTATACTGCTTTGAGTTCAAACACATGTAAGTGCTACTCGTTTATCTACTACTGTTGATCATGTGTTTGTACTACTCGTTATGTTCTACTACTGATAACATTGGGCTCAAAGATAAGTTTGTGTTGCTGCTATTGAAAAGTGTGAAAGCAGTATTAAGTTAAAGAAGTTTTAACTATTAGACTTGTCCGATATCGGACTGAACGTATGGTTTGGTTCTTGGCTGGTTATAAGGATCTCGGACAACACACACAGATTGATTTTGGTTTAAATGTTATTAAACGTTTAAAAGGCTCATTTTTGGATTGTTTGAATTAATTGATTACGGAGATGATTGTTTACCACTTATTTGACGATGAAGTGGAATTACTTGGGTATGTGTTCTTATCATATCTTAAACGGCTAGCAACGTTTAAAGATAACTTTTTCGTGCTTATACGGTGTTGATGAAGACTTGCAAAATCTAGCAATGTGTGATTTCTCTTATGGTGCTCAATGCGCACATTTGCTATCACTTAAAGGAGTTATGTTGTTGTGCTCAGTGTCTCATTAAGGATGAGGATTTTGTGGACAAGGAGATTAAGTCTACTTATACTACAAGAATGACGTATGGAGTTTGGAGTACACGTGATAGTACAAGACATAAGACATAAGTTTAAGTTATTCTATTTTAGCATCAAGTTTGTAATACTGAGTTTTCTCCATCTGTAATCATTACAAAGAGCCTACAGAATTTAAAGATTCAAGAGATGGTTAACATATTAGTTTCAGGAGAAGCTTAATTGACAAAGTGTTTATCCATCAGGATATCTACATGCCGTCACTTGAGGGGACGGTTTTCATTACTACTGCTAAGTCATTATTACTACTGCTAGTTTAAGTTTCTACTGCTTAAATTCATTTTCTATTGTACGTAATGTGGGTAATATGAGTCGCTAGAGGAGTCTGATTGGTAGTGTGAATAAGGATTTACAGTTGTAAAGATCCAAGTTGCATATCTTCACAAGACCCCTGTTGGATTATTACAAAAGGGAAAAAGATTACAGAAATATAATATTGCAACTTAATAAATGAGTGCATGGAAGATTATGATTTAAAGGAAGAAATTTGGTTCATTCCATGGAAGATTAAGATGTTGGTTTTGTTATCAACAATAGGGAAAGGATATGTGTGGAATTATATTGATTTTGATGATACAAAATAATGATACAAAATAATGAAACAAGAAAGAACCAAAAGGAAAACAAAAGGATCAAAGTCGTCAGATTGGAATTATACAAGATGTAGGAGTACATGAAGATCCTAAAAGATTTGGCCAAATATATAAAAATAAATATTAGGAAGATTTAGTTTCCTAATTGTATTATGTTTCCTTTATAAACCTAGATATCTCTATATATATATAATGTAGGGCGTGAGTTAAAAGTGTGCACAGAAAAAATGTAAGGGGGTCGGGGGGGGGGGGGGGAGAAACTCGACAAAAAAGTGTGTGTTTCTAGCTATGAGTTTTCTTGTTAAACGCCTAGATGTCTAGTTGGTTTAGCCTCAAGGATCTTTGATTCCTGTTATAGTTAGATAACCATTCTACAATTGATCATGTAGAATTGAGGCTTGTAGTGAATGATAATGAAGAAAAACGGGGCGCGAGGGTTGATAGGACGGAGGGAGGGTTGGGACGGAGGGTGGGGGAGGGTGGTTTATAGTGGCGTTGGGGGATGGGGGGGAAGGGTTGTGTATGGGGGGAGGGAAGGGGAGGTCTTCGGGTCGGGCTAGTATGGGCGAGGGTGGGGGAGGGTGCTCAGAGTCCGGTTCATGTATTTTGAGAAGTGTGGGGGGAGGGCGGGGGACGATAGTTGGAGGAGATGGTGGAAGGGGGTGATCTAGGGGGTTGTTAATGGGAGTTGTTTATGTGAAGAGGTATGCCATGGTAGTTAGTAGTTAAGGGGGATAGGGTGCTGATTAGGTATTAACTGGTACTTACTGCTAAATTGAGTTACTACATAGACGATCTATGGAGGGACTGATGGGACAAGAGATTGACTCTAGTGACCGATGTCGTCGTTCGGACATCGGTGTATAATCGCACTCTTTTTAGATATCACGATTACTGTGGCGCACAAGACATTATAAACAGTTCATCTGTTGCAGAGTCTACGGATCTCACATAGCGCAGCAGGCACATATATAGTAGTGCAAACAACTGTGAGTGATATGTCATGTGTGTAACTGACACCTGAAAAGGAATGGCAAATAAGAGAGAGCAGGCACAGGGAATAGAAAGGTTCGAAGGTGATAGAGATAAGCTAACCGTGATGCTAATGTAACACTCGACAGGACTATCGGGACTAGAAGATTGAAAAGACTTAATCAGGTATGGCATTGTCTGGAAATATACTTGCGCCACCCATATTCAGACTACTGGCTCACTTGAAACCAGTAGATCTACACAGATACAAGGCTTTAAACCAGGATACAATCAAGCTGTTGAAACTTTAATAGATGTAAGTATTCAGATCGGTTTAAAAGCAGAACCTCATATAAGGTATAGTATTTAAAGACGCCAAAGGAGAGAGCACTTTAGCACTGGAGAGAGCGAGCGCATGGTTGTCGGCGTCAAGCATCAAGTGAGTTGGTTGGATCTCCAAAAAAATGCATTCTCAACTGCCCCTGCTAGATGTATAGAGCGAGTGATGCTTACTTGAAGGTATTTTTGGAAAAAAAAAAAAAAAATAATAATTGCATTATTACTTGATGCGCGAGATTCTAATTATATTGGCACAACCAAATAAAATCAATCCTTCTTTGAAAACACTTTGCAGACTCATCCAAAAGCATATATTTTTAAAGATAAGTCATTCCCCCTCTATCACAAGCTTTCCACCATCTTTGGGAAAGATAGAGCTAACGGGTCTCGAGCTATTGATCTTGGAGATGAAGAGGATGTAGGTGAAACACAAGAGACTACAACAATGATCTGTGATGACCAAGAAACTATAAGTGATGTCCTTCTCCACGAGGTGTGATTGTCAAGTAAGAAACGGTACAAAAGGATGTATGACTGATGTAGATTACTTCATATGTATTCTGAGTCAAGCACTACATTGAATAACACCATCACTTTAATTGGGAATGTAATGAATATGAACTTAATCAAAATGGCTAACGATAATGAAAGAAGAGTTCAAAGTGAGATTGATTTGATGAGGAGGGTGCAAAACAAGATTGATGTTTTACCAAGCATCATGTTTGAGGAAGCGAATGAAGCAATAAATGTTTTTGGGAGCTGTCCCTTGAAAGCCGAAAGACTCTTCGGATATGACAATGTGGAAAAAATCCAAATGGTCTAAATGTTTGCTATAAAATCCACATGACAGGTGTGTGTTAATTAACAATATGTTTTTCGTTGTCTCACTTTTATAGCGAGCGAGTCTACTGGTAGGTATGCGTGTAAAGCTAAGTTTGGTACCAAGCTACTTGTTGGTCACCCAACAACCCAAAAACCACAAAAAAAATACAACCAACATAACCCACCAACCGACAACCCACCAAAGCCGCAACCAAAAAAAACCCACCCCCACCAACACACAAACCAAACAAAACCAAAACCAAACCCAAAAACACATATAAAACCAAAACCCCACAACACCAAAACTTGACCACCAACACCCCCACAAAAAACCCACACACACACCACCACAAAAAAAAACACTCAGAAAAAACACCCAACAAAGCCAACTACATACAAAAACAACACACCACACCAACGCATCAACCACCACAAAAACAACCCCAACAAAAAAACCCAACCAACACCAGCAAAGACCTAACACCGCCACCCTCAACCCCAAACAAATCCTCAAACAAAAAAAATCACACACCACCACACAAACTACAAACCACAAACCACCACCAAACAACAACCATCAAAACCACAACCCTCAAAACACCCAACCCAACAACCCCAACCAAATAACAGCAACAAGCAATACCTCAGCACCAACAAAACACCCCCTAATCAAGCAAAAAACCACCACCACACAAAACCACAACACCCCCCCAAAACGACACCACCTCCAACACCGAGCACTGATTTAGGTCCCCCCATGCCACGGCGGAGTTAGTGCCGCGCGCCCCACGCCCCCCACCACGTAACACCACTCCGCCCTCCACCTCCACCACCCCACCCACCCCGACTCCACACTCACGACACCCACACCGACAACGCAAAGGCAGCATCCACAACCCAGACACTCACGCGTGCGCGCCCGCCTAGCAACACCGCCATGACTTAATGGCTCATTCTTCCCTCGTCCCCTAACGGGCCAACCATCAGCTCGTCCCGCCGCACTCCCAACCACTCTGCACGAACTTGTGCACGACTGCTCAAATCCACCCGTGGTTAGTAATTCGGGTTCCCAGCATACAGCGAGGTCGCGGACCGGGCGCACGAAATCGTAAGCGGATGCGGCTCTGGCTCATCCATAAGGCAGCGACCCACGACCTAGAGACCAAAGATCGCGCCATGATACTACAAAAGAAAAGAAATACTTATATTAGTAAACCTCATACATATTTTTAATCATATCTAAAATTATACTCATCACAGATTAGGATGATTTCATGACATCGCATTAAATGCATAAAGAAATTAAACTTTTCGCGAGATGCAAATACCGAGTTACATACACACACACACACCCACACACACACATATATATATATATATATATATATATATATATATATATAATATATATATATATATATACATTTACATAATCATTACTTATACCAAGTGTATCCCACATAATATGCAATTAAAGCGACACATAAGGCTTCTAAGGAT
This sequence comes from Tanacetum coccineum, assembly GCA_026074375.1. Classification (NCBI taxonomy): domain Eukaryota; kingdom Viridiplantae; phylum Streptophyta; class Magnoliopsida; order Asterales; family Asteraceae; genus Tanacetum; species Tanacetum coccineum. The sequence continues at coordinate 2,879 of BQNB010106502.1, read as the reverse complement.
CGGGAATGACACGCGAGCGGATATTGGACAACGGTAAAAGACTCATGAAATTTTTCAAAAACAGTTGTAGTCTAAGTTTTGTGAAACGACTTAGTTCGCTACAACTTGTGCTCTGGTACCACTCTGTAACATCCCCAAAATACGATAGGCAGCGGAATACAACCTTTGGGGTGCTACTTCATAATACATGCACACGAGTCCCAGTAAACGTCCAAAAGTTACGTTTATAAATCAAAATTTATTTTATTCATATAAAAGAAAAAAAAAAAAAAAAAAAAAAAGAAAATAAATAAAAAAAAAAAAAAAAAAAAAAAAAAATAAAAAAAAACCAAAAAAAAAAAAAAAAAAAAATGGAGAGAAAAAAAAAATAAAAAAAAAAAAAAAATTAAATAAAAAAAAAAATAAAAAAATAAAAAATAAAAAAAAAAAAAAAAAAAAAAAAAAAAAGAAAAAAAAAAAAAAAAAAAAAAAGAAACATCAGAGTACAAGGTCCCCATATTAACTTAAAAACTTCATTTCAAAAGACATGTTATGACTACTTTCCCAAAACATCCTTTTGTTTAAGATAAACAAAACAATGACCCGAGACACGGTTCTTAGAATATCTCGTTTCCTTTCCATCCAAGCCATCAATAGCATCAATACGTGATATACATGCTTAAAAACGTTAACAAAACGTTGAGTGAATTCATAAAGTTTACAAACAACAATCAGAACGCATATTTTGTTCCACAAAACACTATAACATTGCTTTCAGGGCAAGTTATATCATGATTTCCACTAACATGAGCCCGTGTACCGAACCTTAACACATTTACCATTTAAGGTAAAATATGGGACTGGGAAGTATGCCACTACCCCTAGTTTCAATACAAAATGTCCGTTTGACAAGATGTTCACCATCGGATCCAGACCTCAAACAGGTTTGTCAAACCCAATAGATCTTTTTAATGCATTCAACGTTTACCTCCTCAGTAATTAACGAGTACACAGTAAAAGGCATAAACTCATTGGCAATGAAATCATATCACGTATCAAAACACATTGCGTTTACTTTTCCAAAACAACATGTATCCCCCTCGCGGGTTTTAAAACATTTAAAATAGTTTAAAAGCGAGGCTATGAACTCACCTTGATCTAATCCGAAGATCAAATAACCAAAACAATCCAAAGTCGTCTCGACAACGAACTCAACTACGACCTATAATTAATGTCGCCCGATTACTTTATAATAAAGTACGCTCGAATAGTGCGTGCATCGCAACTACTGAAATAGTATAAATATATATACACATGTGATGAGAAATCCACTTGCGCGTCCTAGACCCTAAACTCACATAATTGAGTTACGATCATTCTTTCATTTATATTATACGTCACTTAATCGAAAACTTTCTATGTTCGGAAACTTTCTATTTTTAGAAAGTTGCTATTTTCATAAAGTTACCATTTTAAGTAAGTTCGTCATCTAATTATATTTATAATAATATTTATTTATCTTGTTGAACTTTTGACATTCAATTTGGTTATTAATTACCCATATCGGGATTATATCCCGATTACTACAAAAGTTACTATTTTTAGAATTATCTTCATCGTAACAATCGTTAAGTATAAATTGTTATACTTATAAAATGTTAGCGTTTATTATTTTTATAAACATCGAACAAGTCTTGTATCAACCCGTTGACTTTCAAAAGTCAACGTTGGACTTTATTTTACTTTGACTTTATGTATATATATATTGCTAGATCTGACCCGCTTAAAACGACCAATTATATCACATTTTCACGACTCGGACCATTAAGAGATTTTATGGAAAACGACATTCCGGACAACTTTTTAGTTTTAGACGAGACCTGAAACTCAACATAAAATGACCAAAATGCCCCTGCAAGTTTCCGCAGGAACTTATTATATTTTTAACATAACGCAAAAAATTGACTTTCAGTTTTGACCCGTTATTACGCGATTTTAAAACTAACAAACCTCGCGGCAAAGTAAAACGACATTCCGAACAACTTTCGTGCTTCGCCAGAAGGCTAAAACGAACTCGAAAGTGCTCAAAACGGACGTTTTTGAATCTGCCAGCATTTAGTATATTTCACAAGTGCTGAATTTTTCTACTTAAAATGTACATCTCGATTTCGCTCTAGATTCTTCGTTATTAGGAGTTAGAAGTTTCATTTTATATCAAAACGATCGTAAAAGTAAACTCTATCATATTTTTCAAACAAAAACCAGATTTCACAAAATCTCGAACCTTGTTTTCCGCGCCAAAGTTTCTGCCCAAAACTACAAGCTACGAAACGCGCCAAAATTCGTTTTTGACCCAAAAATTCATTCACGGCACATCTAAAATGGCCTATAATCAATATTCAACTCGCTCAATCAACCAATAACAAAATCTAACTAGACGACGCAAGATCCATCGGATTTCATCACATGCAATAACCAAAAACGAATCGAATCGCAAAAACGATTATTAAACTAGTAAGTAAAATACTTACAATGCTATACGAAGCAAGATCGGGCTTGATCAAAACCTGTCTCGTCCTATTTGTTCCTTAGCCGTGACCTCGGGTACCAAACCAAAACCCAAATCGAATCCAAATCAAAACCAAACTAAACTAATCAATAACCAAGCAACAAAATACACCCTTGTGTGTCTCACCGCGGTTCGAACCCACAACCGAAACCAAAACCAATCAAGTTTTCAATTCAAATCTCCCACCAATCTTTCTTATATCACTTTCCCACTAATCTTATTAACCTTAATCAAATCAAAACCCTCTTATTTTAATAAAACACAAACCATGCATAAACCTTAATGCATGTTTATTTTTCTTCCATGGATGGTCTTAAATACATCATCTAAC
>BQNB010106501.1:5543-23376 GCA_026074375.1 Tanacetum coccineum | reverse complement strand
TTATGATTGTGTGGCATGTTTAATTCAATTTCAAGCCAAGTCTTAGATCCATTTGTACTTATGTTCTATGTGACATAGTTTTATCAACCGAATTGTTTGTTGAGAATATCATAGGCCGAAAGGGGTATTGTTAATGAATCAATTGTCGCCTTTTTATCTACGATCGGCTACCTTTTGTATTGACCATTTCTTAAGAGGTTGGGTATTACTAAGAACATAATTATCGATGTCTATGGTTTGTGAAATGAACCGCGAATCAAACTCATAGAGGTTGTTTTGGTCTTGAATTGATTGATTTCACTTAACGCTTATTTTTGTCACTTCGAGTCTTGACGAAGGCTAAAAGTTTTAAAAAGGATACCCTCCAATTCTTATAATCAACTTGTTGGTCGTTGCCACAATCATATCGAATGAGATTCCCAAATTGAATCCAACCAAGTACATCTATTTTATTATCGAATTACTTCCATCATTGTTTGTTTGCATCTTAGGACTATTATCATTGAAATCTTTATCGAATTGAAACACCCAAATCCTCGCGAACGATCCCGGATTACCAATCGATCTCTTCCTACCATGGACGAGTTCACTTACTCGTATGTGTTGCTTAAGAATTTGGTATACCGAGTTATAAATTTAAAACTGACCCGTATCGCACGCATCAAGTTTTTAGCGCCGCTGTCGTGGATTTGATCATGTTTTACGATTTAGATCTCGTGATCCCATCGTCCCTAGGTGCCTTTTCAAAAAAAATCACAGAACTTTGGAGCTGCCCGGCGCAGCACTCTGCCGCCCGACTGGCAACTTCTGACAAAAATCTAACTTTTTATCCACCTTTTCAAAATCCTTTTAGGTTTGATCTTGATTGAGTCTTGCCTTAAATGCAAACAGGTTCTGCCGGACAAGACCTAACTACTCCTTATTCCTAACCCGAACGTTTTATCCACCAAACCTTAAGAAAGAAAAAGAAGCGAAATCCGTTCATACCCATTGAAGACCGAGTTCCAAAAGCCAAATATACACCTTTCGAGAATCTATTCGAAGCCGAAGTAGTTTATAGCCCATTTCTTGACCTACCTTTCCCAATGGCCGACGACCAACCCATGTGGGGAAATAATCGGGCCGTAGCACCCACTCCCAGGGCTACTATCGTCGCAGTTGACCTTGGAGACAACTTCACCGTCAAAGGACACCACCTTTCCATGATCAAAGATCGACAATTCGACGGACGCTCACGAACCGATCCGCACAAGCACATCGCCGAATTTGTCAAAGTGTGTGGAATGTAATTATTAAGGGAATAGTCTTAAATCTTAATTGCCATATTTCAAATATAGACTCATAACCCTTTATGATTACACATCGTCCTCGCCAAGGTAATCATCCAAGAAAGAGTTATGAACCTTAATTTGACTTTTTAAGATTCAACAAAATCATGTACGACAATTAGTTATCTTTATATATAATTAATACGTGCAGAAAAGAGAGATTTAATCATAGTCAATTGCTTGTGTAAGATCAAAATTCTTATCATCAGTCAAGCATTAATATGTATACAATTTTGTCCTTATGAGCCTTTCTTCAAAAGAAACTCATTCTAACCTCACATGTTTACTTTTTGGTCAAAGATCAATCAATCTGATAACATTGATTTGTCTTTTAAGGAGTGCATCTTATCATTCATATTTCTAAAATATTAATCACATCCAAGATGTGATAATTCATCTTATTAGTTAGCAGGTTTAGAATGACCCTCTAACTTATATTCCTCAGCATTGATATTATTATATCACTCTATTGATGAGGCATCCTTGTGGATTTATGAATGAGACTTACATTATACTTTGGTTCGACATTTTCATGTTTAACCTTAGTATGACATCAACAAGTGAATTCAGAAGGCTATGTATTTTGTTTTTAAATATCTTCAAGATCTATAGATGCTCCCACTTACTTTTGTAAGAAGAGATACTTCTCTAAATACTAAGTATTTAAGCAACAATAAATTGTTCTTTATTGGGAAAACACAAAACACATTTTAAGTTCTCATCTCTAGCTTGTTAATAATATGCTTAATAAGATTTTAACAAATTTTATAACTTTAATCAAGACCTAATGGGATTCATCTCAATCCATAAATAGATAATTTCTTGAATACCTTCTAGGCTGAAACTTTATTGAGTGTATCCATGACACACGCAAAATTCTAACATTGATAGATTTTGGAGGTAGAGTAATTAAAGTTATAATTAATCAAACAATATGAATATCGTTTGTTTCAACACAATAGATATACCATAATAATGTGATATTCTATGAGCATTGGAATTGTGAGACTCCATCAGAATTCTCTTAGATAACTTAATTCTCTTTGGATCAAATACTCACCAATTGGGTCAAGCCAAATTGAATACCAAGTATTTTAAAACCAAGTGCATGCTATAACGTATATATATTTGAATAGTACAATAACTCTATGTTCATGCGTTTTAAGAAAACAGAACATGTCAAGAATACGTTATAAGTCTTTGAATAATTTAGAGACCTTATTGTTCATGTGTTAATCAAGAAGACATAACAATATTGCTACTTACTTTATGTTATGAGTCACTGATAAATCAAGGACTTTATAATTATGTCTTAACAAGAACATAATTATTCTAACTAAAGTAATTATGAACGCAAACTCTTGAGTTCAATAGTAATTTCAAGTTAATTACATACTTCATGATTATGATCATATAATTTAACCATTATTATATTGACTAAAACATGTAGTCAAAATGTTGAAGTAGCTTACAATTATATCTTGACATTTAATTTGTAATAGGACAACAAACATCTTGTGTGTTCAAGTCCTAGTCAAATGATTAGCTTCCGTACTTTGCGGTCAAGAGAAACCAATAATCATATCGTTATATGTTGTTCCTTGCACACGCTTAAGATTTCTCCCACTTGTGTACGGGACAACATTATTTAAGGCAATACGACACGCGCTCGAACAATATGATAGTGTCATAGATATTACAAGTAGATTTCGAACCATAACGTTTAATAAGGAATTGTAGATTATTATTCTATAGATAACTTTTCGGAAAGCAACATCGGAAAGGCAACGGGTTATCTATAAAACAAAATGCAATTTTCCTTAATCCTTGGTCGTTCATATTCGAAAAGTAATGAATTATTTCAAAACAAGCTAAAAATAATAAGGGCAACTAACAAAGAAATAAATCTTGTAGCTCCTACTGAAATTTTGACAACATTACATAAATGTCTTTTCAGTAATAAAACGCAAAGCTCCCACTGGATTTGTCAACATTGTAATTGTTACATCACCAGTAGAAAGCAAATAGCGATTTATTTACTTTCCTACTCTCTTAGAATGCCTACAAGTAGCAATGTACTTAGGTATTGTACAGAGTATATGAAGTTCTACTTATGTAGATGAGGGACTAGCCATTCATGCTTTCATTAACTTGAACATTTTAGCATGCAATTCCTCCTTAATCGGTCTGCCTAGCCACAAGGGTGTTTAGCACTATAAGGAATGAGTCGAGTCCAAGAAAATTTACCTAGAAGACCTGCTAGCAATTTTCTTTACTCGTGCGGTTTAAACTCATACATCGTGACAAGTGCAAGATGTCATTATTTTGGTAGCTATAGACAAAATGTACTCTAGTTACACAAAGTAATTTATCTTTCAACGTTTCAGAACCATAAGAGGTAATGAAAGATTAAAAGTGAGTTTAAAAATAATTGATAATTAATCCAATTATAAACCTATCTTATTCTTGTCAACCAATGAGAAGAGATAGGAGTAAGTCTCACTCTTCTTACCAGGAAAAGAGACTATGTTTGTCTTTTATGAGAAAACAAACTTTCGTTTACGAATTATGTTGCAATAACACAATTAATTAGAACATAGAAAGTTCAATTTAGTATTTTCGATAATTAAATTCTTAATAGAATTAACTACCCAATTAATTTACTAATTAAGACTAAGATCCAACTTGACCTCCCACTTATTACCAAAGGTCTGACCAATACGAAAAAAGTAGAGAAAGAGGTAAGCGACGAGCGTTAATTGCATTTAATGCAACTGTTAGATTTATGAGACCAATCATAACATTAGTAATCATATAATAATGTCATGAGCATGTTTAGTTCTCATCTTATGCCTCGAGCATGAGGTCTGACCAAGCCTACCCGATTTAAGTCCACCAAGCAAGAACGCGCAAAAATAGTTAGAGGTCTGACCAGTGAACCAAATTTGCCATAGGTTGGAATGACCTTGAGGTCTGACCAGAGAGGCCAAGCCAAATGCACGTGTTCTTGGTTGGCTGGCATTGACTTAAAATTTTCATAAGGGTATGCACATAAATGTGTTAAAATCGTATACAAAGAGGCATGCAAAACAACTTTGTAGCACTTATTTTAAAAACTTTTATAGTTGACATTGTAGTAATACATTGATTCACAGTAACTCTAATCGAACGCACAAAGAAGCGGAGAACCAGGTCAGCGTGAAGCGTATTAAAAACCTGGCTCTGATACCACTGTTAGGATTAACAATCTAGGTAACCAATTAGCTATGAGTACGTAGTGGAATGGATCTAGATTTAGCATATAGATTAACACATAAATTAAACAAGTAATTTAATAACATTTTATTTATTGAGTTAAATTAATAAACGAACGCTAGATCTTGATCTGGAAAACATAGTGGTTAAATTACCACCTCTACAGTTGCTCACACAAACACGTTAACCAAGTATGAGCCGATTGCTAGGCATCCTTCATGAACCAAACACCACGTGTTGAATCAATAACCAAAAGCACCCTTGTGAGCTTGTACTAAAAACCAAACTCCCCTTGAAGCTTGTATTGAAATCGCCAAAACCCTAATTAGGGTTTTCCTAATTCGATTGCACCGAAAAACAAAACAAACCGAAACCTTAAGTTTGGGTTTTAGTATTCATCGAACAAGGAGAGAAAAACCAAATCCCTAGGTGAGGGATTTAATGTGTCGATCATAATGAGGACAATGAAAATTGAAAACCCTTGATATGGGTTTACCGAGTTCGGTTTTAGGGATAAACAAAAGAACCAAAAATCCCTTAATAAGAGTATTAGGGGATTAGGGTTTAGTAAAACAGAGAGAGCACTAAAAATCTCTAGGTGACTTTTAGGGATTTGTGTGTTGTGAATGAATGAAGAATTAGGTGTAGGGGTTGTGTTTATATAGGCACAAGCCCAACCCTATTCTTGTATAACAAGGAAACTTAGTTTTTTTTTCCACCCTCAAAACCCATAACCAAACAAACACCCCCTTTGTCACACCCCGCCAAGGCGGAAACGCAAGGCGCGACATAGGATATTAACATAGCACATGGTATCTTTATAGAGAAATACTAAATAGGGTAATAAATGCAAAGACACAACGTGTCATGAAAACATCCACAAACCAACGACAATTTAAGGGTGATAGGGGTTACCATCCGTACAATCTATGATGTGTGGTGGTGTGCTGACTATTGTTTTAAGGACAATATCAAACAAATTCAAAAAATCAAATCAACATATTGTTAAATAAAACATCATAGCAAAATCATAGATCTCTCAACTGCATCTTATGGTCTCACTAGCAACTCTCCTAGCTCAATGATTATTACTTTAAGTGCCTGAAAACATGCTAAAACACGTCAACACTAGGTTTTGGATGAAGATTCATCGTGATAGAGAGACTTACCATCAACCTCAAAACAATTCAAAGACAATTCAAAACATTAACTATATGATAAAGACAAAAAGTTCATAGCCTAACATGAACTATCACATACTCCAAATCATTCAGCTCAATTTGAAACCACATACAACATCAAAATAGCTCATTATGACTGAAATCAGTTAGTTCGTGATTCAAAAGAAGCTCCGGCACAACCCAAGTGATGAGGAATCTCCTACATCCAATCCAACCCTCTATCACTGTCATTCTCATATCAACACTATAGCAAGTAATAGTCATAAAGCACATGCATTTTCAGCGTGCCACCATCAAATATACAGCCCTCCTCGATCTCTATATCTCTCTCTAAGCACCCGATACCAATCCTCCGCCAAAACGGAGCACTACTCAACCAGCCGCGCCACAACATCACTCTCATCATCTACATTCCACGCACACAAACAATCTTTCACAACATAAAAGCATCAAACTTCCAACTTATCATCATAGCTATCAAGATTCCTATCAAACTAATCATAATGCGTGCTAGCGAATATTTATGCGAGAACACCATATAAACAATACCAATCATTTTCATATGCTACCTTACACTAAACATAACTTCTTCAGATACACAATTCCCAAATACGCGCTGCAGCCCCAAAACAGGTCTTCGACCTTTGAGTCGTCTCGCAAAAATAATTCATAGTTCAAATCACGTCAATCTACGCGTATATAATCCCTACTTACTACAACTCGAGAATATACCGACTAACAATATAAAAACAGTACGCTCATTAATTCAACCAGAACTCATTATAAACACAAGAAAACTACTCCGTCTAACAAAAGCGCACTACAGAATCTCCACACACGACTCAACATACAATACATCCATAACAAGTAACATGGGGAATATAAAGTTTCTTTTACTTTATCATTAACATGTAATTGGTTTGTTGGAAGCGAACATGAGAATATTGGTTAATTTTTAAGCGTCATCTAACATAGAATATTTGATTGTCTAAACTAGAACATTACACACTTCAAGAAAGAGCGAAGATACACTAGAAGCTAAAGTAAATAATTCATGCAAGTCAGCAATACAAATCTCATCATATTAGAAGAGGAATCTATAAGTCTCCTAATATATCGAACTTTTATTCATTTCTTATTTCTGAATAGTATAAAGAAAAACATTCTGACTTATTAAATTCATCAATTATAATGTATATATATAATAATAAATTATTATCCCATCCGATGTAATAACTATAAATATGTTTGTTTTATTTTTTTTTTTTTTTTTGTGAAATAAATAGATTTTGGACTCAGTTATAGAAATATAGTTAGTAATATATTTATAATCAGTAATCTCACGTATAGTATCAATTATAATATTTCCATAGAATATTTTTGTGATTCATCTCTACCTAGATACACATAAATTCACTGTGTTTAGTTATTTTTTGTGTGTTTAATTTTAGTAATTTTTTGGGATTTATTTTAATTTGTGTTGATTGTTTGTTTGTGGTTTATTATGTGGTTGTGATTTCTTGTTTAGGTTTTTGGTTGTTTAGTAGGATATGGATTTAAGACTATTGTTGTATTGATTTCTCATATTCTTAAGAATAATAATTGTAAGGTAGTAATTATATTGAGTATAGTTTGTGGTTGTGATAGTTGAAAGTCACGATATAACTCTCTCTTTTCTATTGTAACCTTTTGTACACATGATTGAGTCCTTAGATATTGATTCTCATATGAGAGTATATTTGTATTAGGTTTATAGAGTTGTATTCAGTTTTAAGCTTGTTTCATTTGAATGAGTTTAAGAGTTTTATACATGATATTGGTTTCGAGTCTAAGTTCATACTAGTTGAATTTAGTATATTTTGATGTTACTAGCTCGAGTGGTAGAAAAGAGGAAGAGATCAATGTTATGTATTAAGACGTCAGTTTTGTGTGGTGTGTGTTTGGGTTAGATTGTTTTAATAGTTATAGTTTTAGAATGAGTTTTTTATTTATATTTTTTGTTTTTGATATTAATGAAATTTTTTGAAATTTATTTAGAGAATTTGGATTAAGTTGTTAATATTAAAATTTGTTAATTTTTATTATATTTATATAATTTATAGTTGTAAATGTTTGATTTTTTTTAAAAATTGGGTTTAAATGGTTGGAGGTTGTTTTAATTGAATGATTATTGTTGATTTTATTTGTTATTTGTAGTTAAGTAGGAGTGTTTTTTTTTTTTTTTTGGAGGATGGAGGGAAATTGATTTTTTTGTTGTTGGGGGGTGGGTGGGTTTAGGTAAATTAAGTATTGTAGTTTTATTTGGGTTTTTTTGTTTGTTTTTTAAAGGAATTATTGGTTTTTTTTTTTGAATTTAAATTACTTTTTATTAAAATTAATACCACAAATTTCTAAAATTCTTTTCATTTATTATAATAAACTCACTTTATAATATAAAATTTCTCTAACTTCCTATTCTTTTCACACTGATCAAAATCTCATCGCATAATGATTAATATCATCAAATTTCTAAAATAATCTCATGCACGCTCATAACTTCTCATTTCATCAAATAACACCAAATCACATAAATCACATAAAAAAACACACAATAAATCAAAGCACATTCTACCTGATCCAAAACACCGGTTTTGCTACACTATCCAACCTTAAGAATCCGCCCAGAATCAACTACTAAAACTGCTAACGCACATCACGGCTCGCAAACAAATAGATACTTCTACTTCATAGGTCCACACGTTCCCAAGTATATCTCTGGCCAACGCATTAGAGTCCATCTAACTTTCACAATCAGGATCCTACTATGCTTTACTCTCTTAATTCATCGATCCATTATCTCTATACAATGCTCTTCAACCAAAACGCAAGTCTAAGTGACATTAATTTCATCCTAAAGATACATCAAATCCTTCCTAGGACCAAACACTTATAAGTTAGACAACATGAAATTTGTCATGCACACCTACTAGCTCATCCGCAATACCTTATCGATAAGCAAACTTGGTCAAAAAAAAAAAAAACAATCCTCTCAAGGACCTCAACTGACCCACATGACCTAGGTGACAGTTTTTTCCTTTCTTTTCGTACCATAACACCTTTCCCAGTGCGATACTTTATTTAAACACACTCTATCCCCTACATTGAATCTAAATCCTAACCATTTTCGACCGCTATCAAGCATAACTCTCTGACAGATTTCCGCCGCTTTGAAGCTTCTCCATAATTACCACTACCGTTTTTATAGTCGTCTTCCTGTACCAGCGTCCATGACCGATCATCTACCTTCACCTATCTCCCATCCGCCCATAAAGACTGGTGACCTAACCTTTCTTTCATATAGAGCCTCGAATGGAGCACACGAATGCTCCTATAGAGAAACTATTATTATAAGAAAACTCTGCCAACGTAAATGGGTTATACCCAGCTACCAACCAAATCTATGACACAAGCTGCAGCAATCCTTTCAAAGTCTTAATCGTACGCTCGGCTCCTGTCCATCGTTTTGATGATGATAAGCGAGTGCTCATAATCCAAAACGAGTTCCTAAACCGCTATCCTTGAAATGATCACCCACAGTAGCGATGTACACCTCGCATCGCATCTGAAATGATCACAACACTGGAACCCAATGACGCACAACATTCTGTTCAAATATACCTTTGCCACTTCTCAGTACTAAAATCCAGCCGATAGCTATAAAGTGAGCTGACTTGGTTAACCTATCCACCACACCCCATATTGCATCATGACCACTTAATCGATCTAGGCAGACTTTATTATAAAGTCCATTTTATGTTTTCCACCACTTCCATTCCTGGTATCATCATGCTGTAGCAATAAGCCCGATTGTTCTCTGGATGTTCGGCTTTTTACCTTTGTCACCAGTCAGACACTCGTCTGACATACACCGCGATGTCCTTCTTCAAACCCTGGCCACCAATACATAGCTCCTCAAATCCATAGTACATTTTTATACGTACCAAGAGTACAGAGTACTAATTTATTGCCGATCGTGTCCATTATAACTGTCCTTACTCCTCCCATCAATGGAACCCATATTCGATCCATAAAGTACAAGCTTCCATCCTCTTTCTTTTCCATCGCTGAAACTAATTATACAACATTTTTCCCAATACATCTTTCCTGACTCAAAGCTTTACCCTGTGCGCCTTAATCATAACCTTGTTATCCCGGACTGGATGGTTAATGCCATTGCCCGTACTTGCCTAGGCTTCAACCTCTCCTTTCTACTAAGTGCATCCGCCACCACGTTGGCTTTACCCGGATGATACCTTATCTCACACTCATAATCACTGAATAATTCAATCCACCTCCTCTGGCGCATATTCAAGCTCCTTTCTGATCGAAGATGTTGCAGCAACTCTTGTTGATCTGTGTAAATTACACTCTTTGTACCGAAGCAGATAATGCCTCCATATTCTTTAAAGCAAACACCCACAGCTCCAATTCAAGATCAAGTGTAGTATGTTCTTCTCAGTGAAATCTTTAACTGTCTTATGCGTAGCAATCAACCTTGTATCTTTGGCATCAAAACGCAACCCAATCCTCTATTCGAAAGCATCAACAGTACCTACAAAATCCTACTAAACACCATCGGGAAAGTGATAAAATAGGTACCATCACACAACTTACTCTTCAACAAGCTGAAAGGCTTCCTCCCTGCTCCTCCCCCACTCTACTTCTTATTCTTCTGAGTTAGCAAAAGTAAGTCGTTTGCAATGCAGAGAAAGAGTCAGCAATGAAACACCGATAATACCCTGCCAAACCTAAAACTTGACCGAACTCATAGCGCAGTTGGGCTTTCCTATTCTTTACTATGCCGCAACCCTTTCTTGGATCCACGAGTATAACCCTCCTGGTTAATCACATGACCCTAAAAAGTGTAACCTCTTGCAGCAAAATTCGCACGTTGGAAAACATAGCAAACAGCTTCTTTTCTCCCCCTCTCAATAACTCTAAAAAAGCCAACCTCAAATGGTCCTTGCGGTTCTCTTTTCTTCTTATCGTCTTTGAGTAGATCAAGTTATCATCTATGAACACTATCACGAACTTATCTAGATATAGCTTACATACTCGGTTTATCAGGTCCATAAACACTGCTGGGGCATTAGTCAATCCGAAGGGCATCACTGTAAACTCAAAATGACCATATCTAGTTCTAAAGGCTGTATCGGTATGTACTTCTGCATGCACACAAGCTGTGATATCCCGATCTAAAAGTCTATCTTAGAAAAATAACGCGCCCCCTGCAACTGATCAAACAAGTCGTCTATTCTAGGGAGAGGATATCGGTTTTTAACAGTCAACTTGTTTAATTCTCTATAATCAATACACATCCAAAATGAACCATCTTTCTTCTTCACAAATAGCACAGGCGCTCCCCATGGGAGAAGACTCGTCTGATAAAACCCTCTCTTAGTAACTGTGAAGATGACTAGACAATCTATGCATCTCGACGGTGCATAAGGCGTAAGGGGACCTTTGCTAACAGGTGTCGCCCCCGGCACCAGATCTATTCGGAAATCTAACCTGCATTAGGGGTGTAGACCAGGCAATTCTTCTGGAAACACAATCAACATACTCACGCACTATAGGAATATCGTCTATACCTTTGGTTTTCATCCACCTCACATTCATCAAGATTTTTGTTTTTTTCCCTACTTCTATCCCGTTCCTCCCTGAAATCCTAAGCGTTTCACTCCTACTTATAGGTATCTCTACTAGCTTTCTTCATGACAAAGTAATATACCGCGCTTTATTTTTGAGCCTAACCAATCCATAACCACTATGACATTAAAACTTCCATGTCCTATGAAATCAAATCAATAGAAAACCAGGGAATTTCCTAATTCTAGTTGCAATCAAAGGAAAACCTATCGACCTCTACCCTTTTTCCCATCAGCTATTTCAATCACATACCCGGGACTAACAATACCAGGGCACATATTTAACAAGTTTGCAAATTCAGAAGAAATAAAACTAAAATCCGCGCACTGGAATCAAAAAGTATTTGAAGCAAATGGTGATCTTTATAGAAAATGTACCCGTCCCGACTTTCGAAATCCTGCACAGCCTCATTACATTCATATTAGCGTTATACGCCTTCCACTCCCGCTGAACCTGATCCCCACCACCACGGTTATTTTCGGTTCCCTTCAATAGTCAAACTGATTACCATAGGTTGACTAGGTGTATAACATTTAACATAGACAGGTAATGCTTGAATGTGGTCTGGACTCCACACTTATAAACAGACCCCTTAAGTTCTGATTCCTTCACGAGCATTCAACGGAGGCAACATACTTGGGTTCCCAGTCAAAACTTAGCATAGTGACCCCGGTCTTTGAATCAAAGCATAACTTACAGTCCCCCGCCAACAGGTGAAGACATTACGCTACTTGTTTGCACCTTGAATAGTCCACATACACTTTCTATGAGGAGCCGCCGCAACCCGCTACACCATTTGACCTTTTGTTTGTCCCTCCAGACCCCGACGACTTACTCCTTGATCATCACTTTCCCTCTTGGTCATTTTCTTTGACCAAAGTCCCACAGCTAATCGCCAACCATCAGTCAAAATACTACTAGCTCTTGTAACATTCACCTTAATAGTTGCCAGGCTGAACTGCTTCACCATCCCTTTGATCTTCTGGTGCTAACCTGCAATATCATCTTAATCTTGATGGACTCATGCGTCACCATATGTGGCACTAATCTAGCTAGCTCGTGAAAACCTATCGGTGTAGGCCAGCAGTGGTTTGCCGATCCCACCATTCATGGATCCAAAGTTCCAATTCCAACTTTTCTAATTCCCATGCTCCAACTAAACTCTTCTTTTCAATCAAAGCTTGAAATCGTCCAAGTCATGCCCATTATCTGCATCCTACCTCTGATCTGTAACCTGACCTTCTCCACCATGTTATGTGCTTTATTTCACAAGCTCAAAGAGCTGGTCATGATAACTTCAATCCTCTGGTTATCTAGACAGCCGCTATTGTCAATCACCGTTTCTATTTTCTCAAACCAACGAGTAAGTGCCACTGCACCTCCCTTCCCATCATATTCCTTGGGTCCACACGCCTGGAAGGTCTTATAAGAACACCCGTTATTGGCTTGGTTATTAGCTTGGCCACCATTGGTATTCTGATCCAAGGTTATAGAGAATTAGGTGGTTGAACCTAGACTATAACCTAGGAGTCCTGGAAGTAGATGCTTAAATTTGCCATAATCTTATGACACCTATGTTTCTTCCATTTTATTATCCTTCTTGATAATTGGAATATGTCACACCCCGCCAAGGCGGAAACGCAAGGCGCGACATAATAGGATATTAACATAGCACATGGTATCTTTATAAAGAAATACTAAATAGGGTAATAAATGCAAAGACACAACGTGTCATGAAAACATCCACAATCCAACGACAATGTAAGGGTGATAGGGGTTGCCATCCGTACAAGTCTTACAATATCAAAACAAAGTCTAAAAATCAAATCAACATATTGTTCAAATAAAACAGCATAGCAAAATCATAGATCTTCAACTTGCATCTTATGGTCTCACTAGCAACTCTCCTAGCCTCAATGCTTATTACTTGAAGTACCTAAAAACGATGCTAAAACACGTCAACACTAGGTTGGTGAGATGTCATAGGTTTTAGACATCAACCTCAAAACATTTCAAAGACAATTCAAACATTACTGTGATAAAGATAAAAAGTTGCATAGCATATCATGAACTATCACATACTACAAATCATTCAGCTCAATTCAACACAGTTCACATCAATATAGCTCAAACAAAATAGTTCAGTTTCAAAAGAATCGGCTCAACCCAAAGTGAGGAAGGCATGATCCAACGTATCAATCCAACCCTGTCTACACTTGTCAATCATCATTCAACACATAGCAAGTAATATCATAAAGCACATCATTTTCAGCTCAACCATCAAATATCACAGTAATAAAACATTCAATACTCATTGACACGATTTCACCCATGAAAAATCTAAAAAGATAGGGGCTATGACACTCACCTGCTGCGCTGCTCTATAAGCATTTATACTCCTTGCTTCAAAACAATAACCTATAAACTTTCGATTACAATTGCAAATTAAATGCTTAAACCAACGTATCAACCCTAATTGATGGATTATTATATTGTAGTCATATTCCTACCACATTTTCTTAATAATATGTAACACTTTTTTAACCTTTTATACCTTACACACTTTACCACACCTTTACAAATTTTCTTCTGCATAAAATGTTATATTTTTTCACCCGACAAGTGTTACAAAACCCCAACCAAATGGTGTCCAAAATTCTAACCAAAAATTTACAAGAACCTTACCATATGTCTTTGATGAGACCCACCAAAAGTTGCCCCATAAACCCTACCATTTATAAACCTAATTTAAAAAATTGTTTTCCACAAACTGACCCATATTAGCCCGAAAAACTGACCTCCCAACAGTTTGTACAGCTGACACTTTAAAATAATTATGTATTGTTCTAAAAAAAGTCAGAGCCTCCCACAATATATGAATTTAACCACAAACCAAGTTTTAGCTTCCATTATGAAGTCTAAGTAAATTATAAAAATTCAAAATCCAAAAGTCAGAAATCGCAGTTTTGTGACAGTCTTGCCAACTGATATTTGACCGACATTCCCGACCTCAAAAACTTTTGGGGCCGGATTATTCTGAAAATTAGACTCGAAAAGCTACAGTTAAAAAAAAGAATCATTTTCAATGCATTCTTCCATCCTAGGAGATATGCGTCCGTGAAGTTGGACAAACTTTTCTGCCAGAATTTCAAATCCGAAATTTAACCACTAACCCTCTATAGAGACGACTCATTCAGTCCGACTACTCAACTCATGCACGATCACACCGAGCATCATGGCATTAACATCACCATAACACTAAAATTACCCATTAAAATCATAATTTATAAAACCCCCAATTTTTTTATAAACCCTAATTAATTTTTCTATAATTAACCTAATCCCTTAACTAGTATTTAATCAAAACAATAATTAAACAAGTTAGGGTTATTACCTTAAGTCTTGAAGTACAAAAAAAAAAAAAAAAAAAAAAATTCTTCTCTTGATTGTTGCCGTGGCAATCAAAGGAGGAGAAGAGTCTGATTTAGGTTTTTTTTTGTTATTTATACTTAGCCAAACCTACTTACTAAAAATCTTTTTTTTTTTTAACGTATTATTTTTTATTTAATTATTTTTGATTACATTACCGTTAAATTTTTGTAATTATTATCCAAATAACTATACCTTTTTATTTAAACGTAAATTACCACGCTTTCGAAAAATAACTTTTCATTTCTAAACTCACTTTCTAAATATGGAAAGTTACACATAACTTCCGTATTTCTTTTCACACTTGCTCAAAATCTCATGCTCATATGATAAGATGATCATCAAATTTCTAAAATAATCTCATTCACGCTCATAACTTCTCATTTCTAGTCAAATAATCACCAAATCACATAAATTCACATAAAATAACACACAATTAGAATCTAAGAGCACATTCTAACCTGATCAAATCACGCGGTTGCTACACCCTTCTAGATCCCTTAGGGGATTCGGCCAACAATGGGCCCCCTTGGATTTAGGTTTTGTTTGTTTTAGTCCGTCGGTTTATTATTTAATATATATTATTAAGCTAGATAAAGAATTAACGTAATTAACAACTATTTACATAATTATATCGTGCAGTAAAACATTCTCTAAGTGTTTAACATGTGTGTCCCCAATAGGCTTACGTATTTCTAACGTATAACTTTCGAAACCCACTAACATATTCCAACAATACCAACACGATTATCACCCGCCACTTTCTATATTTGCATGTGTCGGCTTGTTTAGACATTAAACATGGCGAGACATGCAGATATTGAAAGTGACGAGTGATCATCGTGTTGGCATATTTGCAAAAAAATGAATTAAAACTGGTGAAGAGTTATTCTATGATTATGGCTATGCACGTGACTAGGCACGTGTTTTGACTTTAAAACCAGATGATCCAAAAGAAGGTCCTTAAGCTCCTCAAGCTCGAGCAAAATGCCACCATTGTATCGGTCACTAATGCAACAGTCACCATTGCATAAGTCACTAATTTAGCGGCCACCATTGCATCAGTCACGATTTTCTCAGCCACCATTACCTCGGTCACGTCTAGGTATACAATCAGATCGATCAACAAAAGTTTTATTTGAAATCAACAATAACCCACCGACATAGTAATTAAAGGCCTTTGATTTTGATCTAATAAGAACAATGACTCATATATAATTAACGTCAAAAAAAAAAAAACAAATCCACTTATAAGCAATAACAAGACCATCGACAAATAGCAAAACAGAAGGAAAAGTGAATACTAGATGATTAGAACCATCACTTTCCTTCCTATCCCATCAAAAATTGATAAAATGTCTCCTTGTTATAATTTTCCATTTATCGTTAAAAAAAACAAGTGTTTTACCAAGCAAAAAAGATTACAATTATCTAATCACACAATCGGAAAATGTAAACAACCTTATATTTTTTAAGCTTCTAGTAACATGATCTGATCATTAAAACATCAAAACGGTCTTTTTTCAGATGCTAGTTAGTGTTAACCATCACGCGCCTGATGACATAAATCCACAAATGTATATATCGTATCGTAAATCTAACATGTAGATCTACGTCACTTAATATAAGACAGCTAGATGTACTCCATTTGATTTATATCTTTCATATAAAAACTATAAGATTATTATGATCTGTATAAAACTTTTGCAATCTATATATCACTGATTTAATTCCAGATTTAACCGATCTATTTAAAATATTCCACATAAAAAGTGTAAGATTATTACGTTATGCATATATTTGTATAGAATGCAACGTAAAGAAGATGAATAGAACTAAACAACAAAAAAGAGGATTAATACACAAACCTTGATGCTATGTAACACTCCCATTTTTACATATAGCAGCGGAAGCTAATCTGGGGTATTACTTCAAAGGTACAACAGTCATAATCATAGAAAATAAATCAAAAAGAGCATTTTTTTAAAATAAGTTATCATTCATTATTTCATCAGAGTTTTTACAAACGAGAGGTCTCAACATCTAAAATACAACATTTGAATGATAACGGTTTTTTCATCTTCATGTCCTCGTCACTCCGTGCCATTAGTTACCTGAGATAAAACATGCTAAAAAGTCAACACAAATGTTGAGTGAAATACATAGGTTTAAGTAATATAATGTGAATGCAAATGCGATATTTGGGTTACGTTGATATACCCCCGGTATTGAAAACATATTTATTATTGCCATTAGCTCATGAATCTGAAGCCTTAGGGTATGGTAATACGTTATTGCCCCTGCGTGTACCTTTGCCAAAATACCCGCTTGATTTCTAATGATGTGCAATTGGTTACTCATAACTGGGTACACCAATGGGGAGTCTAGCCCAAATAGATCTATTCACACCATTCGCGCTTACTACGGAGAGTAATTAACGGTTCATAATTATGGGGACTTAAAGGCAAAGCAATTACTTAGGCAATAGTAAATTGAAATTACATACATAAATAATTGCATTCATGTTTATAGCATGTATCCCCCCTCGTGGGTTTATAAAAAGATTAAAATGTGAGGCTATGAACTCACCTGAACGGTTATAGGGAAATTGATAGCAAAGGTATATGGAATGAAAGTAACAACTTCGTCACGGGCAACCTGGGGTAATATATGTCAAGTCTTAGTTTGATTGAATATGTAATATTTTACATCGATGTTGTTTTTAATATAAAAATTATCATAACACCGTTTGGGCCATCATAATTCAGAAGTCATTCAGTAAACGTTTGAGGAGCTAGGGCACTTTAAATCGTAAACCCAACAACTTAGTCAGAACGTAATACCAAGATGAAACCTCTTAAGGGTTATTATACAAAGAAGTTACTATACTTTCTCAAAAAGTTCGCCTAAGTTACTCAACTTTCATTTTGTTCACTTAGGTTACTGAACTTT
>BQNB010106500.1:0-20405 GCA_026074375.1 Tanacetum coccineum | reverse complement strand
AGAATAACACTTGGTCACATTTTATCACTTCATAAACCAAATGATAATAAAAGTTCATATGTGATGCTGTCAATTTAATATTCATGAAATTATAGGCCCATAAGATGTTATCATACTCGGTCCATTTTAATTTATCAATATAGATGTAGACAAATTCCGCCCATGACAAATCCATTAAGTGAACACTGACACACTATGATATATAAGGTTAGTTACCCTAATTTTTAGTAACCCTATATCACACACCACATAATCAGTCGCCTCCTTTTATACTTTCACTTCCCAGTTAAACACTTATCAAATCAATCTAAGCCTCATCCTTTTTTTCATGCTTAAACCAAACGAATCACATACACCAGTCACACAAATCATTCATATGCAGCCACATAAACAACAAGAGATAAATCCCAATATTTATTTCTTGTTACGCAACCAATAGCCTTATGATACTCATCAATCCACATCACAACAATATGAAAACAAATAGTCAACCCACAAAACCTTATGCACCAATGTTCGAATTAGAAAGCCCACGACGAATTCAAGTGGTTTATGGCTTCAAGATCTTTTATATAAGGTCTCGGGTAAGGTGTTTGTTTTTTATTGTGTGTCATGAAATGAAACAAAGAAAAAAAAGTATAACCCAATTGTTATAAGTTTAATTCTTTAAGTTTGAAAATTAAAAGGGGGCTTGAGCTACATATAGATCAATGATGAGACATTGATTTCGTGTTTAGATTTGTTGAGGGTCTCGAATAAATTTAAGCACACAAAATATTAAATCTGAGATCGATTGTTTATATAATTTCGAGTCTTGATCTTGATGTTGGAGGGGAGATGGATGATGTTATGGATTTGTGAAGATGGGTTTAGGTTAGACTTTATGGATTCGTTGCGGATAAAATGTGACGATGGTAGTAAATGATGTTGTAGGCTGTTGTTGTTTATGTTTAAGATCGAGTCCTATTCGAGTCTGTCTCTTCTTTCTACCTTTCTGTTCCGACTCAGTGAGTTGACTCGGGTCAACTCGGTAAATACCGAGTTGACTCGGTTGGATCTGGTAGGTTGCTAATTCGGACCTGAGAATTCGGTTGACACAAGTAACTACGAATTCCGACAACACTATTAAATTGCGAATTCGGGTACTGAAGAAGTTGCCAATTCGGATCTGCGAATTCGGATACTAAAGAGGTTGCCAATTCAGATATGCGAATTCGGTTACTAAAGAGGTTGCCAATTCAGATCGGCGAATTCGGTTACTGAAGAAGTTGCCAATTCGGTTGCTTCTTCGAGTTGTACCATATTCCTTGCTTTTGTTGTCCTTTTTCCATCTTCACCAATTGTCTTGATGAAACCAGAAAATAAGCTTAAAAAATAAGCCAGAAACCGTTGTTCTTTCAAAAACAAATAGTGTTTTGACTTAAAAGAGATATTAACATATGTTGCGAGTCCCAAAAATACTCAAAAGTAGTACGCTATTGGCCTGTAATGGTGGAAACAGATCTAAAGGAATGAGACTTTTAAAAATATGGCTTATGATGTTGGAGCGTGGAACAGTTGAAACAGATTTGAGACCAGATAACATACCCATTTAAAAATGAGAACTTGTGACAAACGTTGATAAAAATGTGACAGATTTGTAACTGAGACAGATTTGAGATAACAAAAATGAGACCAACCGGACACATGATAAACCCGACCCAAGAGTATGTAGCCATGGCTCTTGATACCAATTAAAGGAAACACAAAACTATGATCCGGTGGTCTTGGTGAGTCAAACCATATAATAGCCATTTTAGTGAAAGAGAGTAGAAAGATAAAGTAAACTTGATAAAATATGGAAGATACAAAAGACTCAACCCGTTTATGGAAGCCATAGAGGGGTATTTATACCACCACACATTATATAAGAATCCTATGTTGACTATACTAGTCCCTGTGTGTGGTAATATGGTAAACAATGGTAATTCCGTAAATGTCGTCACGTAAAGTGAATTCCTAACAAAATCATTATTTTCAAAAAATTCTAGAATTTCGAGAGCATTTTGATTATTACAAGATTCATCTTTTTGAAAAATTTCTTGATTAAGTTGCATTGACAATTCAAGAGAAATACAATGTTTTTCAAGTTGTGAGTAACTTTTCAAAAGATCATTATGCGCATTTTTTGATTCATTTCTCTTTCTATCCATATTCACAGATTCACCAAACAAAGACATAGAATTAATCATAGTTAAAAGAACATCTTGAGACATGATTTGTTATAAGATTCGATCATATTCCAAAATTAATTCTTTCTTAACAATTTCCAAACATTGTCAACCGAAGACAGTTGAACAGCAGCGTCCATTTGGTCAAAAACTGTTTATAATTCCATTATTTCATTTAGAAGATCTCTATTAAACACATTGAAGATGTCTTTTAAAGATTTTAGAAATGGAATAATTTCATTGTTAAAAACAGCTTTAGTATGATTAAACCCTCATTCACCTTCTGTACGAGCATCAGGTGTAGTCCTTATCTTCACCATGTTGTCAAATCTGGCAAGGTGAAATTTAAGCTTTTTAAGGCTTTCATTCACCAAGCTTACCTTAGGAAGTTCCTTAGGAGCTACTATTTTGACAGGGGATGCATCAGAAGGTTTACTGGTAGGATTGGACATACGCAACCAGAACGCTTGTTCAACCAGCAATTCTTGTTGTGGAGTAAAACGTTTTCCAAAATCATCAGATAATCTATTTAATTTTTCATAATCAATAGGTTTAAGAGAAATGTTTTGGAACAACACGTGTCCTTTTGATTGAGTCAAAGTGATCTTTAAAAACCTGTTTCACATGATTAATTTCTTTACAAAGACGCTCATTTTTCGAAAGTAATTTTGCCACACTATTCTCTAGTTCCATATTTTTGGTCTCAATTTCTGAATAATCATAATTGACATTCTCTTCCTTGGACTTTTCTTTCATTGATTTTATAATATCCTTCAACTTACAAATGGTAGTGTCTTTGTCTTGTAGCTGAGCTTTCAAATCATTATTTTCAAAATATTCTAGAATTTCAAGAGCATTTTCATTATCACAAGATTTATCTTTTTGAATTTTTTTTGATTAAGTTGTATTGACAATTCAAGAGAAATACAATGTTTTTCAAGTTGTGAATAACTTTTCAAAAGATCATTATGTGTATTTTGTGTTTTCAAAAGCTCAGCACCAAGATTGAAACACTTATCACAAGATTTATTTCTCTTTCTTTCCATATTCACAGATTCACCATTCAAAGACATATAATTCATCATAGTCAGAAGAACATCTTAAGACATGATTTGTTGTAAGAGTCGATCATTTTCCAAAAGTAGTTATTTCTTAGTAATTTCCAAACATTGTTTGTCAACTGGAGACTGTTGAACAACAACTTCCATTTGGTCAAAAACTGTCTGTACTTCCATTATTTCATTTAGAAGATATTTATCAAACACATTGAGGATATCTTTTAAAGATTTTAGAAATAGAATAATTTCATTGTTAAAAACAGCTTTAGTATGTTCAAACCCCCATTCACCTTCTGTACGAGCATCAAGTGTAGTCCCTATCTTCACCATGTTGTCAAACTTGGCAAGGTGGAATTTAAGCTTTTTAAGGCTTTCATTCAACAAGCTTACCTTAGGAAGTTCCTTAGGAGCTTCCATTTTGACAGGTGATGCATCAGAAGATTTAGTGGAAGGGTTTGACATATGATACCAGAAAGCTTGTTCAGCCGGCAATTCTTGTTGTGGAACAAAGCGTTTCCCAAAATCCTCAGATAGTTGATTCAGTTTTACATAATTTACTAGGTTTATGAGAAATTTTTGTTTAATAGCCTCTAGATCCTTTTCTTTTTCAGACATTTTTGATTGACTTTCTTCTTCCAAAATCAATGTCTCTTCATCATCAAGCACATGCATGGCAACATGTTTATCAGAAATAACAATACCATCATACAAGGTTGGTTTTATCCGTTGAGCTTTCTTGAGATAAAATGGATTTTGATAACCTAGAACTTGTTTGTGAGCATTATCATAAAAAACTTGAGGTTTTGTTAACATGTGCACTGTTTGAGCAGATTGACCCACTTTAAAAATAATATTATCAAGTTCCTTTATCTTCTTTTCTAAATCAATTTCATTTTCAATATATTTATTTTCTTTTTCTTTGGATTCATTTTTGAAAACATTGAATGTTTGCAATAAAGTTTCCTTTTCTTTGATTTGCTTAGAAAGATTTTGCTCAAGTGAGTCAACTTGTTCTTTAAGTGCAAGCTTCTCTTTAATCATATCATCCATTTGAGAATCAATCATTTTTTCACAACTGCTTTAATCAATATTAAGACGTTGTTCAAAAGTTTTGACTCGTTCTTTATATCTCTCAAGCTCAGCGGTTACTGATTCATTATTCTGTTCCTTATTAGCCTTTTCCCAATTATTTACATGATTAATCATTTGTTCAATCACAGATAAGATCATTAAATCTTGTTATGCCTGCAAATTAGTATCTTAAACATTTGCCTGTTGTGTTTCATGCAAACGTTCACGCAGAAGATGAACTTCATTTACATGAGTTTCATGTTTTCAGATATGCATAAGCTTGTATCCACAAAGTTTGTTATAATGAAATGCCTTATACTAGCTTGACATCAGTCACAAACTTACTCCATTCAGGTGGAAAACTATTTAAGAACTTGGTTTTAACTTGAAATTGCTCCATTTTCATGTTGTAAATGTTCATGTCATTAATCAGCTGAGTGAATCTCAAGTAATAATTATGAAGTGATTCCCCCTTGATGTGAGGTTTAAACTTATCAAAATGGCAACATACAGTTTACACTTCTCTTCTGCTTAGACACAGAGGTACTTTGCATTTAGTAATTAGAACTCACTCCCATAAATCTTTGCAACTCTGTGAATGAACACAAGTGAATAGATAATCACTGTATAGACTCTTGAAGAATGATATTGGTTGCCTTTATATCACAATTAACTTGAATTTTCTCAGCAGCAGATAATTCAACATATTTCTTTGTTCTGGTCACTCCATTCTCTTCAATAGTAGGCTAAATGAGTGGACCGCTTTATATTGATTCAAGTGTCATTCATCCGTGCTCTCTGTTTTGCATGTATAATTTCATTCTACATTTCCAAGAATCATACAGGTCCTTGTCCAACATTGGTGGACGATTGTCAGCACCGGAGAGTATCATGTACTCAGCAAGAGTATTCTTTTGTCCAAGTGGAATCATTGAATCCATTTTGATTTGATGTTATAAGATTACTTGTGGATCGAACGGTGATTGAAAGTAATTGTGTTTTTAGTGAGTTGACTTTTGAATATTTTAAGTCTTGAAACTATACGGGATTTTACAACTCTTGATAAAACCGGGAAGACAATTGAATGTTTCACAGGATTTTACAAATCAAAGAAATAAACCATATAATTTACTTTAGCAAATTTGAGTTTTAAACTTTAGTTCAAGTGAATTAATTCTCCTTATGGAAGTTGTTAAATGGAACTCTACTAAATCGCCTTATAAAGGAACTCTGTTGCCTTGCACTAGGAAACTGCTAAATCGCCTTGCACTAGGAAACTGTTAAATCTCCTTGCACTAGGAAACTGTTAAATCACCTTGCACTAGGAAACTGCTAAACCGCCTTGCACTAGGAAACTGTTAAATTGCCTTACACTAGGAAACTGCTAAATCACATTGCACTAGGAAACTATTAAATCGCCTTGCACTTGGAAACTATTAAAAAGATTGTTAATTTGCCTTCCACTATCAATTGCTAAATCGCCTTGCACAAGAAACTTGCTAATTCGCCTTCTAAAGCATAATTGCTAATTCGCCTTCAACTCGACGAAACTCAAATCTTTCAAAACACATAAAGACACACTTTTGATCATTTTTTCCCAAAATTTCTTGTACAACTAGTATTACTAAGCCTATAGGTACCTTAAAATGCAAACTTTATGGTTTTTAATCCAAAAAAATTTAAAATCGAGATTTGTACTTTCTAAAGCTTTTCGAACACAAATTTGAACAAAAAATTTATGTTTTCTTTGATTCTAAGATTATACACCTATATCCAAGTATACTAGATCATATTTACCTATGTAACTGATCTTTTAGTGTACAAAATAGCTTCGAAAACAAGAAGAACAAGAAGAAGGTACGGTAAAAAGAAAAACAAAATAAGAAACAAAACACAAAAACTAAACCAATCACGCCATGGCTCTTGATACCAATTGTAGAATACTAGTAATCTATAACACCAAAGAACAATATAGAAATCTAGAGAGAGAAAGTGGATGGGAGGATGGTTCTAGTGAGAGAAAGTAACAAAGAAAGAAAGATTAGATTATGTGTGTAAAATAAACCAACCAACCAACACCCTCTCCGTGTGTGGAGAGGGTATTTATACAATAGCATGTGGACGGCCATGGGCCTCTCAATAGGCTTTCTATGGGCATTTAGCCTAATTACCTTTCTATCTTAACCATTTGACTTACTATGAGCTACGACTAACTATATTGGAAGTGACCGATACTTTTCGTATTCCTAACACGTCGCGCCGAAAATCTTCTTAGAGTTTCTTTATGACAGCTACAGTCCAGACATCGTCACAAATTCTCTGACATGGTCGCTTGATAATCCAGACGGCGTCGCAAATATTGTTGACGCCGTCTCCACCTTCCGTGAGTAATTCTTAAAGCCTTCTTTTGTGTAAAGTTATACTCTTGTCCTGTTTCTTCCAAAATAGATTCCTAGTCATGTGTATTTCTTCCAAATTTCTTTCAAGTGCTAAAAATGGAAAAAACAATTAAGCACATATTTTAAGCATTTTTGCAAGATTATTGAGGTTAAATGACCTTGAAAAAGTGTATAAAATTACACCTCATTAGTATTTTAGTCGTGAAAATACATTAGTGAGTAAGAGATTGGTTCTAGCTAGATTAGAACTTGATTTAGCTTAATGTCGGTAATTGGTATAAGCGATGTTATACGATTTTCTCCGCCTAAAGGGAGCTTGTTGACATAGTGAAGTAAACTCTCGAGTTGGGTACTCGGGGAGTGGAGCACGGTGAAGAGGAGCTTCGTTACCGAACCACTATAGATCTTCGTGTTGTAATTTGATCTTTTTAACTCTTTACTATTGTCTTGCATTTTATATTTCGTAGTTATTATTGTCCATTGTGCTCATATTGTGATTGATTGATCTCACGTAAACTCAGATTTAAAAGTTTTGAAATAATAATATTAAAACGTTAAAACTGTAAAACTGTTCAACCCCCCTCCCCTTCTAGTTTTCCATAATTAATAATTAAAAGTATGAAAGTACTTAATTAAATGCAGGTGAAAATACTTAAGCTATAGTTTGCTAGGACATACTATATATGCACATGCACCGCATATATAGCCTATCCTAAAGTACATGCAAACCACGATATTCACCTGCTACTTTTCATTCTATTAATGACGGTTCTTACCCTATTGCTACATATTGACAGTTTAGGAAAGTTAAGTCTTTTATTATTTGCAAACCCTAATTAGGCTTTTCTTATTCCTTTAAATTTTAAAACCATGTGATTTAGGTAACAAAAAACCCTGAACTACAAGTTTGTTTTTTTCATGAAAAAATTTAGTATGGCCTTTTTAAATTAAATTTGTATTTTCCTAAAACCCTCGTTATGCACTACATGTTTTTAAAATCCTAGTTTCCATTTTTAAAACCAAAGATTCCAAATTTATGTCAAACTAAAAAATAGTCAGTTTATGGAAACATAATGTTTAGTCACCAAGGTTTATGCTCAGTCAATTTTAATGAACCTATCTAGCTAGGGTTTATTAAAATCTACTTCCTTAGGATTGTGTTTAACTTGGAATAGTTTTCTTGCTTCCTAGTAATCTTTTTTTATGATCATATATCATAACCCAAGGTTTCCATATTGGTTTTAATCTATCTTTACTAAAGTTTATAACTTTCTAAAAATACTTAAAACCCTAAATTATAAAAACGAAGATCAAGATTAACATGCAAAGAAAAATCTAAGAAACCATAGTTATTACAGTTTTCATGACAACGCCAATTAGGGATTTGTACATTCTATCACGGAAGAAAACTATACTATAAACCTAACCCTATACCGGCACCCTCAAAGGTTCTAACACCCAAGTTTTCCTATCATTGATAAAACGGTACAAACCCTTAATTAATAGTTCCCATTCAAATTGTAGAAACTCTAATATGCAAAAATCGACTAGACTACATGCATAACAAAATCAAGATTTGATTTTGATGGAAATATTATAAATTACTAAGAACACTTACTGGGTTATATATGTTTAGGGTGGCTCTGACACCACTGTAGGGTTCTGGTGGTCACCCGCATGGCTATAATATGAACAGCAGAAAAAGAAACATATAAATCTATGCATAACAAAACTTTAATAATCAAATCTACCTACACAGTGATATAACCTAACTAACATGTATAAAGGGTTTTTAGAAAAACTTACTTGTTAATCATGTTATGCGTAAGCTCCTTTAAACTTCTTAGCCGCACGGAACGCATTCTTCTTGATATTGATGCTTCTCTTGAACTTTAGGGTTTCAGGAACGATCACCACTACTGGATTGCGTCAGGTATCCACCAACTCTGCACATGCAGGACTAAGGCTATGAACTCACCAGTTAGGCGAGTATGAAATACAGGTAAAACCCTAAATGATCTTCGGGATCAAAAGGGTACACGATTAGGGTTGAAAACCCTAATCGCATATGTATTACAATCGACCTAGGATTGGGAAACCTTAGGGTTTCGCTCGATCTAGAGATCGGCTAAATCTCTACTTCGGTTCGAGAGAGGGTTTTGACCAAAAAAGGTTTCGGATCCCTTTTTGGTGTGTCGTTCGATCGCAAGAGCAAGAGAGTGAAGGCGAGGATTTTAGGTTTAGAGGAGTTGATTGTGAGGTGTGTGAAACCCCTTCTCAAATCCTTTGTATTTATAGGCTTAAGAGGATGTTAAAAAACTTGTTAAACAAGTATTAGAAGAGTCAAACTCTCCCTCTTGTGGGGTTTTTAGCCGATCGAACAAACATATCCCTTAGGGTTTTTTATTTGGTATTTTGTCATATAACACCCTCTAATATTTATCTAGAACAAATATTAGACTTGGTGTAATTACCTTTTAGCCCTTTAATGAAAATTATGCCATTTTTTCATTTATCTTATATCTCTTAATATTTCATAACTCTTTTCTCATTTTCGCTTGCATTGTCCTATTTTGTGTGCACCGGTGTGACCCTTCGGCATTACTGTGAAGGCTAGTGGTGAAAGTCAGTGGCGGACCCAGTCGGAGACTCAAGGTGGTCCTTTGGTTTCGTCAAAGCAAACAAGTCAACAAGTTAACTAATTACTCTGTCAATATGTTAGGTCGAGTCGGGTCAAATTTGACACCATTTTAGTTAAAGAAGAATCATAATATATTAATATTAAAAGTAAACACGTTTACAACACATTTAAACTATTCTAACGTGCTACTCCTAGTACACGTATTTTGTTTTACAAAAAGAGTCATAGCTAGTTTCAATGATAGATGTGGAATATTAACTTTTTTTCAAAGACGAATAAACAACATAAATGATAAACTAGAGGACCAGAACGAAACATCGAACAAAAGTAAAACATTAAAAATAGAATAAGACGCTTGGGATTTTGTGTCATCTTCTTTGCGACAAAGACTTAATCTTAAAACCTCCATTAAAGCAACTTTGTGAACATTTTGTTCTAATTTTACTTCATCCGTTCTTGTCTTCTTTTCTTGTAAACTTAGATGTAAGGTGGTTCCTGGTCCGGTTTTAAGGTAGATCCTTAATTTTTTTCTCTACATAGCTTTCTAATGGGTTTTAATTTCTAAGGTGGTTCATGGGAACCGCCTTCGCATACTGTAGGTCCGCCTCTGGTGAAAGCCGTTGTTTGATTACTGATATTTGCTATTTTATACATATCTTTTACCTTGTAAAACGAACTCAAAAGACCAAAAACGTAATAAAAATTGCAAATATAAGTTGTTTTGTGTTTGTGTATGTGCAGGTACGGATATCAAGAAAAGAACAAAAATAAAGACAAAACCGAACAAAACCGAGCACAAGATCGGAGAGAGCACGAAAAAACGAGACCAACGGTGCCTTCGGATTTTATTGGGCCAGCCCGTAACTTATTTTATGGGCTGGGCCAGCCCAAACTATCATAAGCCCAAAAGCCAAAATAAGCTCAACAAGGAAATTGAAAAGAAAAAATATATATATATATAATATAAAAAAAATCTATTATGGGAATGACGTCACAAGCATTTTCTCAAAACTAATTCATTGCAACTCATGTGCCTAAGCACTACAAGTGAAACGAACGAATAGAAAGGGGACAAGTGGCAAGGCAAATTTTGATAACTATCAAAATTTTGAAAAATGATCACATGAATGAAAACTCACGTGCCTTCAAAATAAATAAAAGCATCTCACGTGAGCTTGCATTAACAAGAAAATAGGCCAATGGAAAGCATACACATGGCCAAGCAAAGAGTATATTATTCATTCCTCATTTCATTTTGATTCAAGATGTATGTATGATCCAACAGTCTACATTGCTGCGTGGAAATGAAGCTTTAAGAAAGGACACGTGGCGCTACCTCAACGGTTGGATCTAATTAATTTCTTTGGTGATCCGAGATGCTACACACGAGAGGCAATGATTGGCTGATGATTAGTCCAAAGTTACAAATGTACCCCTCAACTTAGCTATAAAAAGGAACCCACTCCTCTCATTTTTGGAGTGTTAGATTTTATGATTAGTTTTTAGTTCTTTTTAAATTCTCTCTAGTTTATTATCTAGCTTATTTTTAATGTCTTTTTGCTTATTTCAAATCTTGTAAACACTTTTCATGAAGCTTTTCGTATTAATTTTTTTTAGCTTATTGAGTTTATTTTGTAAAAAAAAGATTTTGACTTAATAATATGAAATGAAGATGGTGTTGTTTAGCTTGTTCTTTGGCTTATTTCACGTTCTTTTCTTTATTATTTCGTTTGCTTATAGTTTTTTTAGCTGGATTCGATCTTAGCTTATTAGTTGTTGAGGTTGCAAATTAATTTTCTAGTGCTTAATTGATTGAAGCTTAATTGTAATTAGTTTGGGTCGAGTTAAATTTGTGCTTATTCGATTTTTGTGATTTTATAGTTTTAGTGTAAACTTTAAATTGTGTATTAAAGTGATATCATAGCTTATTTCTGTGTCGTAGTTTTTTTTTGTCCTAGTAAATTGTGCTTTTTAGTTATGGTTAGTTTGATGTGCTTATTTTGTGAGCAGTTATGCGTTTGGTTTGTTGAAATTTAATATAACTTACGTTTACAACTGCGCAATTTAGTTTCATTAGGATCTTGGACCTATGTTTGATTTGATTTAGAATTAGTTTGGGCCTTGTAGGTAGAATTCTCGTGTGGGCTTTTTAGTGTTAATTTGGGCACGTTTAGGAATTGATAGATCACCATTTGGGTTAGTTTGTAGAATTTGAATTGAATTAGTTATAATTTTGGTTGTGAATGGTTCGTTCATATTTGGACCTAATGTTAAATTGCATTAATGATAATTTCTGTTTCTGTTAACAGTGTATGTTTGTGATTTTTGGTACCGGTCAACTCATGAGGCGAGGAGCTTAAGGGTTTATTTAGCTAGACCGACTTTGATTAGTTGTTTTAGTTAAATAAATCGGGTGGTATTCGTTTAATTGCGGGTCTCCAATTCGGTTCATTTTCTTTCCTTTTTTAATTAATTAGTGTAGTTTTTATTTTATCAATTTATAATATTGTTTTGATTTTTGCCATGCTTAGTGTAGATTTATTTTTAAATGCTATGTTTAAATTCATTATGAGTAGTGCGTAGATTTATTAGTGCTTGTTAAGTGATTAGTGATTTGGAATTTAGGTGCGGGTTTAAAAAGATTTAAAAAATATTTAGTCATAAGTATTGTCTTTTCGATTTACATTCCGTCATTTTTTTTTTGCAATTTAATTTCTTTCATTTATTTTTTAAGCATTTCATTTTACTTGTCATTTTAATTCGTTAAATCTAAGCCCGCACTTAATGAACCTTTCACGTCACTTAGCAAGCCTTTTAGTCATTTATATTTTTAGATCATATTTAGTATAATCTTGTAGTTTAAAATCTTAGAATTAATATTAGTTTAATTTTTAGTATAAAAATAGTTTAGAAACCAAAACCAAAAATCTAAAATGACATTCAAGCTCGATTTACAACTTGAACGTAGATTTCCATTCACCTCTCGTCGAGGAAACGACCCGGAAGGTTTTTGAGATATCGCTTTGGTTAAAAGTGAATTTTAGAACCCGACGGAAAATACTTACTATACTATTATTGATTATCTTCCTTATTAGTACGTATTTATATATTATATTTTATACGTGTTGATTTGGACGGATCAGTTGCTTAATCTTTAGTTTAAAATTGGTTAGTGCAAGTTTTCTTGAAAACCTGTCATTTTAGCTTACTTATTGCATAATTTGTTCTAGCTTATTTAAGTGCTTTTTAGCTGTTAAAACTTGCCCATTGTGTTCATAATAAGCTAATTAAGATCTGGTATTAAGGGTTGTGTGTTAAAAATCAAGTTTACAAGTTAAAAAATATTATTTTCTTACTTAAAAGGGTGTTTGGTTTAACTATGAAAATGGGTTAAAATGGGTCAAAACCTGTGTTAAGATTTTGAGTTAACTTTGATTAAGTAATACTAGATATAAAATTTACTTTGTTTAAGATTTTAAGTGTTAAAACTCAAAATTAAGGTTTTAAGAAAGTGTTATTTGAAACTGTGAGTTTAAAGCTTATTTTATCTGCTTATTTGATCATGCATTTTAATCTTATGAAAATTTTGATGTTTATGTGTTTATGCAAGTGGTAAAACAAGTTAGTATCAAAGTCTGCATTTGTTGACTTGTGTTTTGCCATTCCTGTCAAAAATTTTGCAAAGTGAGAAAAATAGACGAAAAAGCTTTTTGATTTGCTTATTTTGGCTTATCCTGTAATTCAAACTGCTTTTTGATTGTTGTTATGTGTTCTTTAATGTTTAAACTTGATCTGGTTGTTGGTCTCATTGCCATAAGGTTCTGACTGTATGCTTATTTTTAAGCTCAAAATTGGTAGTTTGCAAAGATTGCAAAATATTCTAAGTGTTTAGTCTGTTTGAAATGGCTTTTTCATCAAGCTTTTTCTTGGATTATAAGTTTTTCAAACTGTTTTCTGATTTAGGTTTTAAGTAGCTTTTTGGATAAGCTTTAAGGGCTTATAAGTTGTTTAGCAATAAGGATCCATCTTTAAGCTTATTTTTAAGCTCAAAATTGCCTTTTGTGCTGTTTGGTATGCCTGTTTTTAGCTATTTTGCTCTTTTGCTTATTTTTGCTAATTTGCTTATTGTTTCTTTATTAAGTTAGTTCAAGTTCATCTTAGCTTATTCTCTTTAGTTTAGAGCTTATTTTTAGCTTATTTGCATATTAGCTTAAAATTTTTAAGTTTTTAAGCCTTTTAGTACTTCTGTCATTTATAGCTTATTCCAGCTTAATGTCCTTGCTTATTTTTGTTTGTTTTTGCTTATTAGGTTTAGTATTAAGCTTGTCTTAGCTTATTTGCCCTTGTGTTTTGCTTATTAGTGTAGAAATTGCCAAAACAGTTTAGCAATTTTGGACCTAAGGGTAAAAAGCCCACTGTCACTCAAAAAGCTTATTTTCAGGGCTTATTTTTAAAAAGTAAAAATTTTGTTTTCACAAAAAGTGCTTAAAATTTGCTTATTAAAAAGACGTAAAAAATGGAAATAAAAAACGTTTGGGAAAGGGAACGTCCCAAGTGAGCCAGGGCTCGAACCTGAGACCTCTACCCTCTCAACCAAACGTCCCACACACCACACTCATAACCACTTTGCTACAATAGCTCATCCGTTTGTGTTAGCACAAACAATACATATACCACCTTTTTGAGCCCTTAATCTTTTAATAAGCCGTAGCTTGTTTTTGGCTTATTTAGGGCTTATTTGATAAGCTGCTTGTTTCATTTTATTTTTCCTGCCTTCGTCACTACATTTAGGACTTTTCCTGTTTTTTTTAGAATTTTTCATTCTTATTTATTATTTTTAATTATTTTTTGAAAGTTAATTTTTTCTAAAAGTCTTTTAAAAATAGAAAGAATTTTTAGAAAATTATAAAAAATAGTTTTTAGGTTTAGAATAAATACTTTTAGGCTTACAAGCATTAAAATCATTTTTACCACTTTTAGATTTTTATTTCGATTTTTAGCTTTTTAAGTTAGTTTTATAAAATAGATTTTTATTAGAAAAAGTAGTTAAAAATAGTTTTCTTAATTTTTATCATATTTTAGACTTTTCTAAGGTAGAATATCATTTTTTAGATATTTTAGGTATTAATTTGCTATTTTCTAGAATTTTAAATAGATTAACTTAGTTTTTAATTCATAAAAAATTATTAAAAAGCCAAAAAAATATAAATTTATCAACACCCCAAGGGCATTCGCGGACCTGAAATCATAGGAACTAAGCCAAGTATGTAAATTATATATAACCCGGGTTTCCTTTTTTTAAAGTCGTCAACTTAGTGTTAATTTATCTTTATACATTTGTTAATAACATGTTTTCAATTAATCCAATCTGATGCGACCTGTTTCAACTATACCTAAAGAAACATGTTTTGACGCATAAGCCAACCTCCCCTACTACTCTTTGTGCCACCTTAATTATCTTACTCAAAATATGTCGGTTTTCGATATGGACCTGCCTAAAAGATGTGTGTTTGTTCTTTAGTGGAGGGCGAATGAACATGTTTGTTAGGTGCTCCTGCAATCATCTATAGTTTCTATGATGACACATAAATTGTCTTCCTAAGCACTTAATTTTTTTGTTCATAAGTGAAAAAGTGAATGCGCTTTTTTATGAAGGCATGTGTAATTTACTTTTGGCTCTAATAACAGGAACGTGCTCCATCTTTAAATGAAAGTTCTGACATTTGGCCTTTAAATTGGATGACTTCAAATTTACTCATGAACAGGCAAAAACACATTCCCTACTTCCGGGCCTATGAAAATTACAACATCTGATTAGAGACGGGCTTCTCTCTAACTCTCTTTTATTTGTCTTTTTGTCGAAAGTTTGTTCAAAATACTCTTTAGCTCTTTTATTCACGTTTCCTTCTGCTTTATTTCAACGGAAAAACACATAAAAAGGGTTAAATTATTAAAGAAATGACCATACATATCTCTCCTCTACAGCAGGCGTAACAAGAAGTATATTTGGTCTCGAGAATCTTTGACCTGTAAACACAGAGAAATGATCCATGCACTCACATTCCTACAATAGTCACTACTGGTAACGATCCCTGCACTCACATTCCTATAATAATCACTACTGGTAATTTTCTTTTTAATCATATAAAACTCAAATTTCTGATTGTAGATGGGGAATCCTTGGGAGATTGTGAGAAATGACATCTCATATCCTGTAAAATTCTATGGGAAAGTTGTCACAGAGATTCTGATGCAAGAGACGATGGATTAGGAGCGAGCAGGTGAGTTTTCAAGTGGCAAGAATGACATTTTTTCACGTAGTTAAATAAAAGTTTTCATCAAACATTATAGTACTGACGCAATATTTGTAAAATAGGGTAATGGAATATCGCTTTGGATGATGCATGGAATATTCCGATCTAATGAAAGGTGTGGCTATGTTAAGAAGCTCGGTTTTCTGATGTGAACGGGTTCTAATGTTTATATGTTTGATCCAAAAGCAATGCACATGTGCAGAAAACATTGCAGGTCAGTAAAGAGAATCATCCTTCAATGTTGTGTTTCGTTATGGTAAAATTAAGCCATTGCAAATATTTTCAGGTGAGAGTATGCATGGTTGACGGACGACGTGCGGATTTTAGCCATGGCCATTTGGATAGATTCTTGCGACCATATTTCTACACAAAGGTTAGTTATTGTGCCAATTATGATAAACTTTCCCTTTGAATTGTATTGGCAAATTTATCTAATCAACAAGAATTTCACGAAAAAAAGCCGAAAAATGTCATTCTTCTTTGATCGGTTACTAAAATAGATAGAAATGCAAGAAGTGTTGCTGAATATTTGACTTTAAAGTGTCTAAAATGTTGTATGCTTCTTCTTTGATCGATTTCTCCAGTTGTGATGATGCATGTCTCATGCTAATAAAATTTAGATTTTATTAAGCTGGATTACAAAGACCACACCTAAACTATTAAAACTTGCGATCTAATTGATAGCAGCATAAGTGCATAACCATGATAATAAAGTTGATGGAAATGCATGAAAAGGATCTGTAACATTAATGCTCATTCAATTTGCATCAAAAATACAAAAATTGTTAGTTCTAACACTTAAATTAATGTTAGCAAATATTGAAATATAGAAATCCAAAAAAGTACTACTATTATTTGATAGAATTTAAGAAAGAAATGAATGTTAGCAAATATTAAAGATATTTGTCTCCTATGGACTGGCAAAAATTTTGAAAATGATAACTCACTTTGGGAATAAACCTAGGAACACATCAGACAAACACGGTTTGGCTAATATGGGGTGTTTGGATCGCTGAAATTTTGTATATATATTGCTTATTATACCTCGGTGAAAACATGAAGTAAAGCCATCTTTTTATACACTCGGGTCGAACAAAATATATGATTATCTGTTGATGTATGTATAATAACACTTGGTATAAATGTAGAAAGACATATCTAGGATTTTTTTGTGTAGTACAGCTTTAAAATAGAAGTTAGTTTGATGACTGAAATTTGTAATGTGTTAGTATGCAACAGTTTTTATATTAAGGATGATCTCACACCAATAAGACGAAAACACGAGACTAGGAGTTATCACAGACCACCACCATACATGTAGCCTTAACACCTTAGCTATTTGTTTTTAAGACACAAATTTACCCATTTTCCTATAGATCTATGTAGATTATTATTTTTTGCGCTGGCATTAGTACTTTGGATACGTGCCACGTTAGTAAGTTTGAATAATATGGATGCCCTTGAGTCGGTGTACATGTTTCTTTGGCAGTAGAGCCTCAGCTATGAACAAGGTCGGAGAGTCGATATTTATGGTAAACTAGGTAGGCTAAAATTGGGTGGGTTAGTTTATGGTAAATAGTCGGGTTGTATACAACACGGACTTGGCCTTTCGCTTTTACCAAGTGCTAATGTAGTCTCAATTGTACGTCAAAATACTTAATAGCTCACCTCTGGTATAGGAATTTGCCAATAACGTTAAACGAAAATCTATGTTTGCCTTTTCGTATGAAACAGTGATTTGGTTATACTTTCAAACTTGCTTTATTAGTTTTCATTTGTATTGTTTTCAGTTTGGAGGGAAAGGAAGAGGAGGTTGTGACCGTCGCTCTAGAAAAAAAGCGGTAAACTGCCTTAGTTACAACCCAAACGCCCCGAACTCCAGTCACAAAAGACCGTCTGCGACAACAAGACCATCAGCAGATGATTGAACAACAGATGCGTTGAGGAGATCAGCCATAATTGACATACTTGCAAGATTGGTTCATTGACATACCTACAAGGATGTTTTATCAGATAAAGTTTTCTTATGTAGAAATCGCATAGCTAATGTATAAATTGTATATGTTGATTTTTGTTGCAGTACATGTGATGTGATTTTAACAGTAACATTATCCAACAGATATTCCATTGTTCACCAAACAATGTCACGCAACGCAAACAAAAAAACAAAGACTGACGCAACGAAAATCGAAAATCCCTTGCTCCGCAGCGAAGTGCAGGTTAAAAACCTAGTTTAATTTATAAATGACAACTTTTGAAGCAATAATTACTACACCTTAAACATGCAAGGTTTCAAGAAAGTCAAAAAAATGGATTAATGGAATTAGTGAAAGTTTACAGAAAGTAAAACCATAAACATACTTTTCGAACATATATACTTCCTTCGTTTCAAAATTATTGTCCCCTAACAAAAAAATACACAATTGAAGAAAAGTGCATTTATTACTACTTTTTCTTTTTTACTTTTTAGATGAATAACAGTTTTACCATTAGTTAATCAATTAAAGTTTTCTTTAAAGTAGTAATAACTAGGCGAGTACCCGCGTATAGCGGCTGATAATTAACGATATGCGATATTGTGGTAAGTTTTCGTGTAACGTTCAAAATGGAACGTGAAAATATTAAAATGTAATTGCAAACGATTGTAACATGCGATAATTCAACTGAAGAAAAATTCTTAACATGTATCAAACAACATATAAAAACATGTAGTTAAACTCAAAAGTAAAACATTATATCAATTATGAGATACTCCACTAACAGCGCACGTTACTCGTCGCGTAAAATTTATTGGTACACAACATCTGAGGTGTAAAAAATTAAGTTATGAAAATACACGCTACTCCTCCTTGACTGAACTCTTTGACTGGTTTCACTAATAAGATGTAAAAAATAAGGATAATGGATACAAATTTGTAAAGTTTGACAAAAAAACTAGAAAATAACTTATGAAAATACATTCGTTATTTATCATCACCCAATTAAAGTTTAATTATTTTAAGTAATTAAAAACGTGTTTGTTCTGCTATATATCTTCTTATATTGTTAAAATAGTTTTAATGCCCGTGCACGCACGGGGTTTAGACATTATATTTTTTTAAATACATGTATGATTTTTATTTTTATTTTGTTTTATAAGTTATGTTATAGAGTATTATCGAAATCATATGAAGAGAATAGATTCATATCTTATATATATTATATGAGCTTGAGGATAATTACTAATTTTTTTTCTTTTGATTTACATGTTAACTAACTCGACATTGTGAGCCGACTAATCTCTACAAAACTACTCTTTTAGGTAGCTCGAAGTCGGCTCATGTGAATCTTCGATGCCACAAGGGGATTAGTTTTCTTCTCGTTATATTCGAACCATTGACCTCCACTTTGGAAGACTGGTTATCTTACCGTTGGGTATGCAGTTGATATTGTATATGTTTTATGATTCTAGTTGCATTATTGAGTCAGCTATACTTAAGATTAATGGTCACACTTTGTGTTAAAACATGTAAAAATTTGTAAAGCTTCGCAATCTCTCTATATGAATTTAAAAAGCATCAAGTTTGAGTTTAGTCGAAATCGTCAATATTTTAATAGAATATAGAAAGCTAAAAAACTCAAATAAATATTAATGTTTTCGTACATACAACATGTTATTGGTAACACAAGATTTACCTATTTTATACTTAATAATAACAAATATAACAAAGAGTTTTTACCTATTTTTCCCGTTCACCAACAACTTTTTTAAGATATAAAAGTAGCTAATTTTAATAAATGATTCATAGGCATACAACATGTCCAATGGAAAAACGACTTTTTTGAGAAATTTAAATGTTAGAATTTTAGTACGTATTAAACAAAAAGAAAAAAAAATACAATTCTTCCAAACATATCAATGAATAGCTAGAAAACCCTTTTTATTAATTTATGATATTTTATGTGCTTCGGTGTTTTTCTATTTGGTTGTACAACATAATTTCAGACCGAAAATGAAAAATCCATCAAAAAGTCTTCGGGTAGATTTGGGATGTGATTAGATACTGTTAAATATTTGTTTGGAAGTAAAAAATTGTTTACGTTTGTAATATTTTAAAAAATATAAAAGCCCACGGGTATAAAAGTTTAAAAAAGGTTGTTTATTTATTTTTTTAAAGTTATAATAAAACATGTAATTTATAAATTTACACATAACTCCATAATAATTTATTAAAATTTAAAAATCACTAAATTTTTTATAAATTACGCACCACTTTTTTCACTTTTTTCAAGTTTTTTTCTTCACAAATTTGACACATATATTTTTATGTGTTTTTTTTCTCGTCATATTTCTCCACCGTAAATTTTTAATTTTGACCAAATCGATTTAATTTTGACTTTTTATTGACCAATCAGATCACACGATTTTGCCTACGTGGCAAAATCAAGCGTTCTGATTGGTCTAATTTTTAAATTCATATGATCCAATTTGATAAAAAAATTCAAAATGATGTAATTCTTTTATTATATAAATATAAAAGATGGACTTTGCTCTAATATATTTGTTCTTAATAGTGCTAAAATACTAATAGTGCTAAAATACTATCTACTATATCTTATCTTAATTTGTTGAAATTGAGTTTGCTTATAATTAACACTTGTGTCCAAAGAAATCAAGCATGTAATCTCCCCCGTATTTAATAAAGCAAGTAGTAGAAAAAGGGGCTACGAAC
>BQNB010106499.1:0-23376 GCA_026074375.1 Tanacetum coccineum | reverse complement strand
GCCTTTAGTCAAGGATGAGGAAGCCAGTGATATGGATGTCCATCTTTATAGATCCATGATTGGTTCCTTAATGTACTTGACTGCTTTTAGGCCTGATATTATGTTTGCCGTCTGTGCTTGTTCTAGGTTTTAGGTCACTCCTAAGACCTCCCATCTAAGTGCTGTCAAGAGAATTTTTAGGTCCCAAACTAGGCCTTTGGTATCCTAAAGTGTCCTCAATTGACCTGGAAGCCTACTCAGATAGTGATTATGCTGGAGCAAATCTTAACAGGAAATCCACAACAGGAGGTTATCAATTTCTTGGCAAGAGACTTATTTCTTGGCAATGCAAAAAGCAGACCATTGTGGCTACTTCTACTATAGAGGCAGAATATGTTGCTGCTGCAAGCTGTTGTGGGCAAGTTTTGTGGATTCAAAATCAAATGTTAGACTATGGGTTCAATTTCATGAACACAAAGATCTACATTGATAATGAGAGTACAATATGCATTGTCAAGAATCCAGTATATCACTCCAAAACAAAGCATATCGCCATTAGGCATCACTTCATCAGGGATGCTTATGAGAAGAAACTTATACAGGCGCTTAAAATCCACATTGATGTTAATGTAGCTGATCTTCTAACCAAGGAATTTGATGTTAGTAGGTTCCAGTTCTTGGTTGTTACTATTGGAATGATCAATCCATAAGCTGCATCGGTTAAGGGGAGGCAATATGATTTGTTGTATAGTTTGTATGAACTGTTCAGTATGCAAACGCATTTTTAACCATCGGTGACGAATTTCAAGAAGTTCATTGGGTTTTAAGAGTCCTTAGGAAGAGATACAGACGGTATTGCAATATTGTTGTTGCCAAACTTGTTCAATTTTTTATTGGCATAAGTTAGTACCGACAGTCCAAAGTTAGTACCGACAAGGAAAAAGTTAGTACTAACACACCAGATGGAGTAAATGAAGAGATGGAAAATGCTGATGCTGAAGTCAGTACTGAAGATGTACTTAGTACTGCTCAGGAAAAAGTTAGTACTGACACACCAAAAGTTAGTACTAACAGATCCAAAGTTAGTACCGACAAGGAAAAAGTTAGTACTGACACACCAAAAGTTAGTACTGACGGATCCAAAGTTAGTACCGACAAGGAAAAAGATAGTATCGAAAGGACAGATGAAGGTACTGATGATCAAACTAAAGGAAGAAGGGCTACTCAAACTATTCAAACTACTCAAACACCTACTTCTACAATGTTTGGAGATGATGAAACAATTGCTCAGGTTCTTCTTAACATGAGCCAAGCTAAGCAGTTATAAAGAGAAAAGGAGAATAGAGTAGGAGTTTAAGGATGTTGAAGAGGTACCTGAGAGCCTAGGTCCTAATTCAACTAGATCATTACTGACATTAATTGCCTCTTCCAAAAGATTGATCCCAAGATAAAGGGAAGAGAAAATTGAAAGAGGAAGATGGCGTCATGTAACCTAAATCTAAGGGTATTCTTGAAGCTGAAAGAAGTTAAGCATACATGCTAGTGATGAAGAGAAGGGCTAGAAAGTTGCAAGAGGATTGGGAAACAGAAGAAGAAAGGAAAAGATTAGCTGAAGAAGAGCTACAAATGATGCTCTCATAAGAAATTTGATGGATATAAAGGAAAGGAATGAGGCTGATAGGCTCTAGTGAAAGGCTTCAAGAACAGAAAAAAGTGCAATTCAATGTAGAGAAAGGAGCAAATTTCCTTTCATGACACAATGCTGCACAAAGGAAAGCATTTCTTCGCATCAACAAGATCAGAAGCTATTAGGAATAAACACTAAAAGAATCTATTAAGAAATCAAATGATGGGACCTACTTGAAGCCAATTGTAGGAACTTTCAGCACTTCTCAGTTGAAAACCAAGACAGTTGAGGAAATACAAGCTCTGTCTGAAAAGATAAAAAATGTTAGATGAAGATTTCTTTACATTGGGTCTGTGATAGATGAAAGAATGAAAAAGAGATGAATGAAAAAAGGAATGATTTTCAAAGAATGAAAGTGTCAAGGAGGAGGGTAAAGAAGAAGAAGGTACTAAGAAAAGAAAGAGTGGTTATATCAAAATGATTGCAAGGAAAAAGCCAAGAAAACAATCAGATGATGACAGTGATGATGAACATAGAAAATGTCTAAAGATTGTTACATTTGAAACTACCATTGATAGTGAGATAATGGAGAAGAAATATGTCATAATACAA
Source organism: Tanacetum coccineum (assembly GCA_026074375.1). Taxonomy (NCBI): domain Eukaryota; kingdom Viridiplantae; phylum Streptophyta; class Magnoliopsida; order Asterales; family Asteraceae; genus Tanacetum; species Tanacetum coccineum. Next base: position 21,158 of record BQNB010106499.1, on the reverse strand, counting down.
GCACATTTTTGCCATTTTTGATCCGTTTTGGGATGAATTGGGCCTTTTTAAGCATAAATTGATATGTATAGTTTAACAACTATCACACTCAGACTTGAAGAGCAAAACTTTTGAAGAAATACAAGCTTTGTATGAGAAAGTGAAGAGGTTTGATGAAAGTTTCACTGCAGTTGGTTCTACTGAGGATGAGAGAAGGATTAAGGAGATGAGTGAAGGGGTAAAAGACACTGATCAGAAGAGATTAAAGGAAGAAGACACAGCAAAGGTACCTGCTAAGGTAGAAGTGATAGAGCAAGGTACAAATAAGAGAAAAGGGGGTCATATCAAAATGATTGCAAGGAAAAAGCCAAGAAAACACTCAGATGTTGACAATGATGATGAACATAGAAAATGCCTAAGGATTGTTGCATTTGAAGGTACCATAGATAGTGAGATAATGGAGAAGAAATCATTTATTGCTAGGTTGAACAAGGTATCATCACCAGATGGGGACTATCTTGTTATATACAGAGCCAATGGGAACTTCAGAGCATTCAACTATCTCATGGAGGTACTTCATATATTTTATAGGCAAGATTTGTATCACTTATATAACTTAAAGATGGAGCAGTACTCAGAAACTACACTAGAAAGGATTGAGTTGATTCTTTGGGGAGATTTGAAGATAATGATAGAATCCTCAACTAAAGAAAATGATCAAAGTGATTTCTGGAGTAATCAACAGGATTAGAAGATTGTCACTTGGAGATTGTATAAAGCTTATGGAGTGTGCCTACTAGAATTTAAAGATGGGACAGTCATCTATATGTTAGTTGAAAGAAGATATCCTCTTTCCAAGGAGTTATTGCAAAGAATGCTTGATCTGGGATTAGAAGTTGAAAGAGAAAGTACTGTTGCCTTTGATTTGATAAGGTTTATTAAGCAACAGATTGATGAAGAGTGATGCTGTGAATGGACTTGAGAAGGGTTTGAGTGTTGGCTAACCACCACACAACAAATGGTCATCAGTTCACCATGCTTAACAGGCATAAGAACTGGCTAGTCCATAAGCAAACGGCTTGTGGTAAAGACTTCTCAAATCCGTTTATGGTTGACAATTTACCAAAAATTGTAGGGTTTTCAACTCACCTTGCTTCATGGTGAAGAGTTGGCTAGTCCAAGATCAAACAGTTCTTGGTAAAGACTACTCAAATCTGTTGATAGCTGATAGTTTGCTAAAAACTATATGGTTTATCAATGCACCATGTTATGGCAATGAAGCATTGGCTAGTCCAAAAGCAAACGGTATTTGGTAAAGACAAATCAATTCCGTTGATGGTTGACAGTTTACCAAAAACTGTATGGTAATTAACTCACCATATTTTTGAAATAAAGAGTTAACTATCCCAGAGCAAACGGCTACTGGTAAAGGAACATCAAATCCGTTTATGGCTGGTAGTTTGCCAAAAACTACAAAGCCAACTTAGTTGGATTGTTGCTGAAAAGATGTTGCCAGTGTTTGCTGAAGACAAAGTTGCTGAATAAGATGGTAAGTGTATTGGATACATCCTCCAAGAACTTAAGAAGATTAACTTGAAGAAACATGAAGTTAAAAGAATTCAACAATCATGTTTAGGGGATGATTGTTAAGAATTATTCATTCCTGACTTAGTACCGTTAGTGATAATACTTAGTACCGATAGTTATAGTTAGTACTGACAGTACAAAGTGTTAAGTACTGATCAGTTAGTTAGTACCATTAGTAGAAAATAGTTAGTACCGTTTAAGAGATATGTATGAGATATTATAGGAAAAGATATGTATTATCTTTTATGCGTTTTGTAAGTTTGTTAGGGTTTATCCTTGATCTATAAAAGGAACTCTCATGGCATAGTTAGAGACATTAGTTCAATATACATCTCATACAATCATATCTCATAGTTAGTAATCTGTAATCACTTAAAGCAGATTAATAGAAATCATGTTTAGTTATACATTGTTCTTCTTAATACTATTGTGTAGATTATACTTTTACAAATCAGTATTCTAGTCAGTGTTTCTATATGTCAATCGGTATTCATACAAGTTGGCTTAGCAACCCTTAGCAGGCTGCAAAAAGATCTGTTCAAGTTTTGGACTCACAAGTGGTATCAGAGCTGTGTGAGAAACTCTGGAGTAAGAAGAAACAAAAAACTAATTATAAATCTCATCTTACAAAAAACTAATCATGTCTGTTTCACAAGATGAAATTCCACCACCCCACCACCACCATCATCATCACAAACACCAACAAAACAAACTCCTCATACTGTATCAACCATCAAACTTCCTATTCTCAAAACAGAGATATCAAACCTTCCTATTCCAAAAACCCTATTTTACTCCTCTTTCTCTCTAGTTCGACGGTCACACAGAGGGGGGGGGTTTTTGGATTTTATTTTATATATATAGACCCCAATTAATTATTGATAAGATCAAATTAGTTTTTGTTTCTTTTAAAATTCTCTTTTTTTCGTTCTTTTTTCTCTAAAAATTCGTTTGTTTTTACTATTCTTGTATAAAAAAATATTTTTATTTATTTTTTATTCATTAATTTCTTAATTATTTTGCTGTTCCTTAGTTTTTTATAAAACCTAAGCTTATTTGAGCATACCTTTTTTGTAAACGCATATTTAATAGACCTTAAAAATAATTAACTTTTCATTTTTATTAAACCTAACATTTCAAAAAGAAAATTTTCATTTCTTCATTATTCTAACTTCTAGAACCTAATTTCCTCCTTATATTAATAAACTTAAATACGTATTCGATTATTTACTTACACTATTAACGCGAAACCGCTTCAATCACCAAAATCATTTCCTTGTCACCAAAAGTGAACGAAATGAATTCCACAAAATCCAACACAAATCCAATCCCAATGAGACGGTCACACTCAATGGATTGATTATGTAATCTCACATATCCCACAAAAACACATATAAACACGTATAAACACATATAACACATAACTTTACGTATAGAACAAATATTTAGGTCAACACTACGGGTTGACCAACCTGCTCAAGCCACGGTTGTCACAGTATCCCCACCTTGAGAAAATATCGTCCCGATATTTAACTAATCGAGGCATTAGCACTATCGACAAACAACTGAGGACACTTAGACCTCATTTGATCCTTGCGTTCCCAAGTAAGCTCAGGACCACGCTTCGAATCCCAACGAACTTTCACTAATGCTATCATATTACGCTTTTACTCATGACCTCTAGGTCCACACATCACGGTTCCTTGACAAAACAAAGAGTCTTGTCAACCTTATCTCGGACTAACATCCACAATCCGATTCCAACTCTAATAATGAATTTGCTTTCCCTCACAAGGGTGCAATTAGACACGAAACCCAAACGAAAAGAAGCATCCCAACTACATGAACCTCACTTCGTCATCAAGAAAAAACTCTTTCAAACCCTTAGTTGTTTAACATCGTTATTGTTTTATATCTATAACCTCGCACTCTCAAAACAGAACTGTCTTGAAATTCAGATATAAGATGTTACAATGCTCAACGTATCTAAAGAATCCACGCAAATTCAGGTTTACTCAAACTTTCAGCACCTCCCAACCCAATTTCCGATACTCAGCTCATAAGACAGAAATTCTCAACCGAGCTATAGGCCCAATCCATCCAAGGATCTCAAATGGTCCTACATAACCCGGTTCTAACTTGTTGTTCTTTCTAAACGTACTACACCTTTCCAAAGTGAGACCTTCAACCACCCATAACCTACCAGCATCAATTCTAAAGTTTACCACTACTATCAAACTAACTCTTTCGACAATTTGGCTGCCTTAATCCTTTCCTGTATTACCACTATCTTGTTGGTTGTTTCTTGTACCAATTTCGATCCATTCAACTCACTCTCTCCAGTTACGGCCCATAAAACGGTAACCTACATTCCTTTCCATACCATGCTTCAAATGAAGCACATCCATACTCGAATAATAATCCACACCTTAGGGAAAAACTCATCTCACGAAAGTGAGTATTCCAATTACCTCTAAAATCTACCATACTTGTCCTAAGCATAGCTAGGAACGAGGTGACTTAGTCAGTCAATTGACTACACCCAACTCGCATCGTATCCACTACTCATAGTTGGTAACTTGTGTTGGGAATTATTCATTCCTGACTTAGTATTGTTAGTGATAATACTTAGTACCGATAGTTATAGTTAGTACTGACAGTACAAAGTGTTAAGTACTGATCAGTTAGTTAGTACCGTTAGTAGAAAATAGTTAGTATCGTTTAAGAGATATGTATGAGATATTATAGGAAAAGATATGTATTATCTTTTATGCGTTTTGTAAGTCTGTTAGGGTTTATCCTTGATCTATAAAAGGAACCCTCATGGCATAGTTAGAGATATCAGTTCAATATACATCTCATACAATCATATCTCATAGTTAGTAATCTGTAATCACTTTAGCAGATTCAATAGAAATCAAAGTTTATTTATTTTCATTCGTTCTTTTAATACTATTGTTGTAGATTCCGCTTTACATTCAGTTTTCATAGTCAGTGTTTCTCATATAGTCTTATGTATTCAGACAAAGTTGGCTTATTTCTCCTTTGCAGGCTACAAAGATCTGTTCAGTTTGGGACTCACAACTTGACAACAATATCCTTAGTTATCTTTTCTCACTTCTACTCGGGTAACTCAGGTTGTAGCAACAATCCTGAAGATCCTTGATACTGACCTTCCTCCTTCGAATACGTAAATTACTTACTACCGAAATAGATTTATCCTTCTTCACACTCAGCCATCGATTACTTAACCTAAAATCTGCTCTAGGATGGATAGAATATTTTGTCGTATACGCCTATTCGATAGCCAAGGTCCTTACATCTCTCCAGATGGAGATCCGAACCTTGTCTAACCAATATAAACCACTCTCCATATCTTTTCACACTCGTTGGTCTAAGCCACGCAAAATCCCATGTTGACGCGTTCTTTGCTTTGGACGTCTTATCTTATACCACCAACATCCTTTCTTGATCTTAGCTTGGATCGTCATACGTCAATCTAGAACTCATTCTTGGCTTCACTCTTTTTCCTACTCCACGATTCAACAACTACATTTGCCTTTCCCAGATGGTACTTGGCCTCGAAATCGTACTCACTAAATAACATCCATCCATCATCTTTGCCTCCTGTTCAATCCTTCTGATTGAAAGTATGTTAGAAACGTTCATGATCCATATAGATCACTCTCCACGTCTCGTTCACTTAATGCCTCTAGCATTATAAGGCAAAACCTACCACGTTAGTCATACAATCCTTCATAAGAACCTTCAGTTGTCGCGATGGTCAAGCAATCACATTCTCCCTTTTTCCAAACATGCTTCTAAATCCTTGCTTCGCGCGTCATAATATACTACGAAATCGTCTGCTCCTTCCGGCAATGCCAAGATCGGCTCATTACCCATTTGATTCCTTCCACATCTAGATAGCTTCCTCTTTTAGAATGAGGAGTTAATAGCTCATATTCAGGAAAAAGGTTTTTTTGCAAATGTGCTGCTTTAAAAATTTACTTAAGGAATTAAAAGGAAATTAGTGTAGATACTAAGTTGCTAAAAAATCTGTCGTGGGGAACAAGTTTTACAATCACTAAGAATAAACAATTATTGTTAGACAACTCGAATGCGTTTAAATCTAAAAGCAATCCAATGTGAGAATCCAACAGTTTGCCTCCCAAAGTTGACTGTGTGTATACAATTTGTTAAGCCAGTAACTCAACACTATTTTGCCTAAGAGAAGAGGAATCCATTTCTGTAAAATCTGATAACTTGATTGCATTCTAGAGATTCTAGGGATAGTTTTATAAGAAAATGCCACAAGATTTAGTTCAAATGACATGGTTCATAATCACTATCTAGATGAAGCTAGTTGAAAAAGACACAAGTAAGAGATAGGAGCTCAAAAACTAGTTTGATGACTTTTGCTAGATTTCAAAGCACTGCTGATGGTAGCAAACCAAAACCTAGGAGCACTAATCACTCAACTAGGAGTTTGCCCGTATCTCAGAGTAGTTGCGTAACAATAACGGTTGTGCCCAAAGCAGATCACTCTAAGAGTCCTAGTTCTTTCTCAGATTCCAAACAATTTGTTTGTTCTACATGTTATAAGTGTGTCTTTAATTCAAATCATGATGCTTGTATAACAAAACTACTGAAGGAAGTGAATTCACATGCTAAGATTCAATCCTATAAGACCAGAAACAGTAACAAACTCGTAGATCAAAAGAGTCATACTCAGAAACCTGGTAGGCAGATCTTTACAGGACATATGTTTTCACCCAATAAGACTTTCGTTGTGTATGAGAAAACATCTTCTAGATCTGATCTTAGGTGGAAACCCACAGGTAAAATTTTCAAATATGTTGGTCTTAGGTGGATTCCTACAGGAAAGTTATTCGCTTCTTGTACAAGCAAGGTTGACAGTGAACCCCAACATGGTTCAAATGTAGATATCCCTAATATTCATGAATGCAAACAAACTCTGCATGTAAGTGCAGCTACATCAATCAATGTTCAGAAGAAACAAAGTCTTGATTTAAGTGCAGGTACCTTATGTAATGTCAACAAGGAAAATCTCATAGTATGGTTGCTGAAAAAAAAGTGATATCTTAGAAATCATTATCAAAGTGGATTCACAGATGATGATACAGAAAAATGGCGTTTGATCACAACAGATCAAGCCTCGAACCTTAATGTCAAATGACATTTGAACATAACGGTTCAAGCCTCACTCCACAATGTCAACAGAAGTTCCTACATCAAATATGATAGTCATGACGTTAATGCCAGAGTTGGGAAGTCTATTCGATCCTTTGTTCGACGAATATTTCAATGGAGAAAATCTAGTTGTTTCAAAGTCTTCCGCTGTTACTACTGCTGATGCATCCGATAAACGTCAACAACAACCAGATTTAACTTCAATTTGCTTCTTTCAAACTCTAGCAACTAACTGTCACTGTGATGAAAACTTAGATGTGTAAATATTTTTTATTTTTATCTTTATTTTGATTATAATTATTTTTTGACAATAAAAAATATAAAAAATATTTAAACACACAAAAAGGAAAATAGAAAATATAAAATCTATAAAAACAAAATATAAAATTAGAAAATTTCAAAAATATCAAAAAGAATCTTCTCGACATGTCTCTTGGAATCGATAACATTTACGTACATAGAAATGTTGATTAACATTAACACGGGTGTGTAAATGAAGTTCGAGCAAGGTTCAAATGTTTTCAAACATGTCATGTCTAAATTTTCTTAATGACTTATGTACATTTCAGTGAATAACTCGGACCCGGATATAATAGGGAAGTGTACACTTCAGTGCGCTTAGTCTAAAAATAGAAGAGAAGTATTCTATTATGCGTTTTTAAAACTGTTGAACACAATTTTCAAAAAGAACTTTCAATGTCAAATTGTCTACAATATAATTTGTGGTATCTTTCCATAAAAAGTGGTATTTGTAGATTTGATGTGTTCAACACTCCTTCCTTAATTAAGTTTTAAAAATTGTGGTACTTCCAATGTCATTTTAAGTGGTCAATTTTTGTGGGGAGGCTTTTAAACCAAAGCCTTTTATCATGTTGGGTCATCTTATAAATTAATTTTATGTATCTCCAACACATTTCGTGAAATTAAAATTTGGAACATTATATTGTCAATTAATTATATACATTGTTTACTAAGGGAAATCTCACTTCGCAGTCAACATATATTTTGAAGTGTGAGGAGCTATCAGAACATAGAATTCATGCAATATCGTGGTATAATTTTTTCATTACCATTGCAACCTTTCCATGTCATATATTTTTTTTCAATTGGTATTCAATAATACTAAATGTTATATTATTTAAAATAAGGGAGAAAAGGTGATTAAAATGTGATATTGAAGAATATGATATTTTAAGACTCTAAGTGCAAACTCTTTCCATATGTGCTAAAACATTTTCGAATCTCGATGCACTGTGTAGGGGGTATTTCAAATGTCTGTATCTATGCTTTTATGGTTCGATCTTTATACCATACATACCAATTAATTCACAGGCGTCGATGAAGTCATATGGTGGTCTATGGTTAGGTATAGTCCTATGATCCAACACAGAACCGAGAGATCTCACAACAAGGACATTATAGTTTGAAATTGCAGTCTTTAGTATGAATGGATTTGACTTGATATAAGGGAAAAATGTCAACTAAGATTGTGGCTAACACTAGACAATCCAACAAGGTGTAGATATTTGACGTCTTGGTGAGCATTGAAGGTGTGAAAATTAAAAAGAAAATGTATGGATAAAGGGTGATTTCAAATCAGCCCTCCAACAAATCTTAGGCAGTAACTGGGTCAATATATTATCTATCAAAATCACAATGATGTTGTCGATATTTATGAAAAGCCGTCCATGGACCCAGTATGCAATGCACAAACCCTTCCCAGCCATTTGAGTTCTCTTAAAATAAATTGTCTTATTTTGTCAAAGCGAGTTTACAACACGTTATCTTATGACTCTCACTATGAGAATTGTTGATATTGAATTGGTGGCAGTCAGCTCCAGCCTCTGTTTACTAAAACAAAAGGCTCAAATCGAGTCTAGAGCCAAGGATAAGATCAATTTTATATTCTCATTAGGACACAATGTCAAAATACAAATTGTTATTCATCAATATAACATTTAGTATCAAAGAGTCCTACGCATTATCCTTGTGATCTTGCCAGAACATCTGAGTGATACATTTCAGTATTCACAGTGACGATGGAAATCCTGCTTGAGCCAACATCAAACAAGCTCTTGGTAGGGGACTGCGAGATTTCTATTTGAATCGAAACTTGTGACAAATGATATCGATTTGGTCAGTGTATGAATTGACCGTATTAATCAAAAAGATAGTAAAACTATCTGATTCATCTTCACCGTGTTGTCTGCTTTGAGGAGCTTCGCATATTCGGAGATCGCTTATACAGATGCGAACTCTGTCAAGAAGATTCATATGAATTCTATCTGATCACAGGCAGTATTTATACTAATTAATGGGGAACCGTGGTTATTGCAACCGTATTCGACAAAGTGACAAAGACACTTTTGTCTATATCTGTTGTTTATCACTAACCTTTTAAATGCAGATTCAATCGTCGGTGTTGCAACCATGTACCAGCGAAGTCGGATTCATTACCATATACTCATACTTGAGCTCTAAAAGTCAATCATTTAGCATCAAGAGTGTTGATCCTAAAACTTCCTCAAAGATCTTCAAAGTCAAATCAAGAATCGTATTTTGGGGAGATTGTTAGCCTTATGTTCATATAAGTCAAACAAGAATGCAATAAGTATGAGTATGTCGGTCAAGAGCACAAGTTGATCAAGAAAGTCAAATCAAGATGATTCAAGTCAAGGAGATGATGCAAGATGAAAGATCTCAAGAACTCAAAGTCAAAAGATGAAGGCTCAAGATCAAGATCACATAAACGACACCAAAAGAATGTTTACGGTCGTCTAAAGCATAAATGAATACAGCCATTACAAACAAGAAAAGACAAAGACAAGACCAAAGAAGGCAAAAGCTCAAACGTCATATCTTCAACAGTGGGGAAGATAAAGTCAAATCAAGATAACCTCCATCAAGAACGTCAACGTTGGGGAGATCAAAGAAGACCTCAACATTGGGGGAGATTGTTAGCCTTAATTTTATATAAGTCGAACAAGAATGTTATCGGTCTTATTAGTCGTAATTAGTCTTGTTAAGTAATAGGCTAGTCGGGTTAAATGGGCTTGGATTGTAATCTAATATTGTCCGTGTTTCGGGCTCAAAGCCCAAGATAAGCCAAGCCCGACCCAAGATAGAAAGCCCATACGCCATATGTAGGCAACGGGTATAAATAGGACCCTCTCCACACATGGAGAGGGTGTTGGTTGCATTTTCTTTCATTTGTAACTCACCAAACTACTCTCTAATCTAAATTTCTCTCTTGTTTCTCTCTCTACTTTCTCTCTCTAATTTTCTAGCTTATTGCTTATTGGTATGGCTTATTGGTGTGATATAGGTTAAGTTTTGGGATAACATGATCTAATATTGATAAATATCCTCGACCGTTGGGTTTGGTCGTTAGAATCTACAAGTGAGTTTTCTGTTAAATATGTTCGTCAGATTATTGATGATTCGATTCTTCCAAAGGAGGAAGTCGCCACAAGGTGGGTTAAAGTCATGCCCATTAAGATTAATGTGTTTGCTTGGAGAGTTTGTTTGGATAAGCTGCCTACTCGGTTGAATCCTTCCCTTAAAGGTATTGATATTTCGACTATTGTTTGCCCTCTTTGTCATGCCTCTGTCGAATCCGGTTCTCATATCTTCTTTCCTGTCCAATGGCTCGCCATTTATGGAGGAAACTTTTGCATTGGTGGGAGATTGAGGACATTGATTTAGCCTCTTATGATGATTGGCTTTTATGGCTTAATTCCTCTCGGCTTTCTAAGCGGCTGAAAGAGATCTTGGAAGGTGTTTGTTATGTGAAGTGGTGGTTAATTTGACGCTTGAGGAATCAGTTGCTTTTTGGTGCTACGAATCCGCGTAAGGAGCTTCTTTTTGATGACTTTGTTCAAATTTTTTTTAATTGGTGTTCTAATCGTTGTAATTCTAAACTAAATTGGATTACTTAGATGAAAAATGCTTGTACATTTTGTTTGTAATTCTTTTCTAGCTTCTTGCTAATTTTAATAAATCCGCCATTCAAAAAAAAAGTAAATGGTGGAACAAGAAGAAAAAGGTTGAGGAGCACTTTAAATCACCAAGTTCTCCCTTCATCTGTGATTTATTGCTTGCGAGAGGCAAAGTGAGGGAGAGTACTTTAATTAACGGCTTGAGGGAGAGTAGACGAGAGGCAATTTTTTGGTGCGCCTGGTGAGAGGGAGAGCAAAATGAGGCGTGCATGGTTTGAAAGTGTCCATTGGTCTGTTTTTGTAAACAAGAATATTTTGGTTTATTTTCGTAAATATATTTACGCTATAGTTCACTTTGATAATTTGATTTTTGTTAATCGGAATTTGAGTTTAAGTTTAAGAAGACATTACTCTTTCATATGAGCTACACCCATCATGACTATGGTTCATGTAATGAAACATTTTACAATAAGTTTAGTTGATTAAGAGAGCAAAAATGACAATAATACTTATGTGTGTACATCGATACAACTAACCCTCAATAGAACTTAGGTTGAAACCATTAAAGGGACTTCTAATTCGTTAAACCAGTTACGATAGAATTATATTGAGCTAGCTAATTCAGATTGTTTTTAAGAAACAGATAATAATGGCAGCAATTAGATAAAGATTCAAGATTATTTGGATACTAAACTTTATCAAGATATCAAAGGATTAATCCCCACCATTTGATCTAATCAATGAGATTAAACCCAACATGTTGATAGAAATAATGCTTAAAAACATTATTAATATTTTTCACATCTTTACGTTTTGGTAATTACAAAATATAAAAACGTTCAATGTAAAATTAAACGTAAACAAGTAATTAGTAGTAAATTTTTCATTTTTCGAATAGATTATAATCACTGGTTCAATGTATGAATAAATAAAAATGCTTAATACATTTTAAAATGATCAAAGTAGAATAATTTTATTTAACCCCTCAACACTTTATAAAATGTTGTAAACGCGTTTTTATAAACATTACAAAAACATTTTCTACAATTAAAAGAAATGTTTTATAATTCAAAATATACATTTTGAAATAAATTCAAATTTCTTTCCGGACCTAAAAAAAGGCTAAAGTGGTTCCCCCAGACACATTCTCCCTACACAAAAAGACAAAATGGGGAGGGCGCCCCTCAGTCTAAGGGCGCCCCCTTAAAAAAACAAACGGGCGGAGCCCCCTTAATTTTAATGGGAACTGCCTACCTATAAGGAGACCGCCCATAGACAGACCTCCTCCCAAGTTATGTCCTATAAATACTAACTTTCCTTATTATTTTCTCGACCTTTTGAGCACGTCATTCTTTTCTGTTCAATAACAATCCCACACATTCTCACTTAAATCCTTTGAAATCATTAATTGTAAAGCTTTGTTTCCAAGTGGATCTAAAGCTCAATTCCTTTCCTCAAGTGCAAGAGAAGAATACTCCAACATCGAAGATGAAAAAGTATTACACATAAGTGTGTTGTTGCAATCTTATTGTCATTCCATATCAAAACATGTAATCACTTATAAATCTAGTGTAAAGTTGTGGTAGCATGTATATATCTTTATGATTGTTATTAAAGTATATTTAGATCTGGTGATCTTGCCTAGTATGTTAGTTAGGTGTTGATTTATATAATAGAGGCATGATGAAAGTTTTGTGGGTGAAGATAACTAAAGTGTGAGAGAAGTTGTGTAGTCCGGTGATCAAAAGAAGTTCGTAGAAGCTAAGTTTGAGTAAGTGAAGTTGTGAATTTTTGTGATAGATTTGGATACTAGCTAAGATTAGAAGCGCTCGACATTTTATTTTTATGTCAATAAATCGATGTAAGCAAACGTTGTGTACGATTTTCCCTTCCTCCCTTTCTCCGCCAAAAGGATCTTGTTGACATAGGTGAAGAAAACTTTCCTGAGTTATGTGCACAGGATTGGAGTAAGGCGCGAAGAGTGCCCTTCGTCGTTACCGAGCCACTATACATTCCTCCGCGATTGTGGTTTGATTGATCTTACTCTATATTCTCTTGTCTTGCATTATTTTTCTCAAACTATCTTGTTAATTGTTTAGATAAAGTATATTTGTTTTAATTGTGCAAGTGATGAATTCATATAAAACGAATCTAGAATTTTTTATACAAGCACTTTAAAACCATAAATTAAAAAAGCGGTAAACTATTCAACCCCCTCTCTAGTTTTCCCACAGTTGGTATCAAGAAGCACGCTAAACAAGAATTTTAAAATAAATTGTAATATTAAAACTTGAATCGATCTATGGAATCGGAAACATATTTATAAGGCAATCTATGCAAAGAACCAACTACTATTTGAAAGTTAAGGATTATTTAGAAAAAATAGATTCGAATCACTTATTTGATGTAAAAAGAAGCTAGGATCTTTGGCATGTTATTACCCGGTTGTGATTTTTCCTCCTATTACAAAATATTCCGAAACTATCAAAAGGATGAAGTTGTACCTTTTTCATAAACAAAATTATGATCTTAAAAAGAAGACTTGAAAAACATTAATTAACTAAAAAAAATGGTAATTTTATAATGCAAATACAACAACCCCCGTAAAGAAAACGAAAGAATTTTTTTATGTGTCAAACGCAAAAGAAATTTGGGATACATATATTAATCACTCATCAAGGAATAATCCAGTCAAAGCTAACAAAAGTAGATCTCTTGTTCAACAATATGAACCTTTACGATTCCGAAAGAGGAATCAGTAGATAATGCCTTGCATAAATTTTTTTTATAACACAATTATTCCCAAGTCTAAAAGCACGTGATGAGGTGTTTCTATTCTAGCAAAGAATTGTGTTAGGAAGTTTCTTAGAGCATAACATCCAAAATGCCGTGCAAGGTCATGGCGATTGAAGTATACATCAAAGAATCTAACCAACTTTACCTCTTGACGAACTTATTGGAAACTTGAAAGTTTATGAAGATAAACTAAATGAAAGTTTCAAAATGTGTCAAAGCAAGAAAGAACAAAGATAAAGGCTCTTGCATTAAAGGTGAAAAAGAAGTAAGTGAAGAAGATAGTCTCCAAGCACAAATAGTAAAGACGAAGAGTATGTTATGTGTGCCGTACAAGATTCAAATTAAATTCTTACAGAGAGACGAGTAAGATAGTAGGATAACCACGAGTGCGATGAAAACAACATTTCCAAGAAGTATAAATGATGGTTACGGTAAAAGTGAAAGAAAATGTTGTTAAAAAGATGTGGTGCTCCCAATCCACCTCATTGGAGATAATGTTCAAAAGCCCGCCCAAGCACAACGATCAAAGTAGCATTTTATTGTGAGGAGCACGAGGACATTGGAAAGATGAAGTGGAAAAAGGACTAAAGATGACACTTGTTTCTTTGTAGCTCACGCGCCCGTGAAATGATGCCTAGGAATAAACTTGGAACCCCTATGATGAATTATAAGATAGTGGATGATCAAAACAAATGACCGTAAGTCGAAATTTATTTTCTTCATATCAAAGCATACACGGAGGAAACAAAATCTTTAGGACAACTAGCAACGGTAAAATCATAGGAAAAGGTACGGATTTCTCAGACTCCCTAATAATTGAAACTGTTGAGCATAGTAATAACTTAACGAATTAGTATATGCTTAGTAGTGTAAGGTCAAATAATTGATAACAAATGTCACAGTAATTAATTTACCGAACAAACACGATAGAAAATAAACAAAGACTAAATGGTTATTAGGTAAAGGAATTATGAAAGGATGCATATTAAGTATAAAACTAGGAAAATAAACCGGAAGACAAAATATGCCAATTGCAAACATTGGCGAAAACTCCCACACTAGGCATAGGAGTCTCTCTCTATATCTTCACGCTAATATGCATTAATTCAATCATTTATGCTGTGGAGCTAAAGAATTAGTTTAGAAACCTACCCAAACTAAAAATACACCGAACATTTTTTGTGGATGCTTGCTAAAATTGGAAAACAGCTCATGCGAGTCACAAAGGCTAATAATTTAGTTTTTCCAAACAACTCATCTTAGAACTACCTTCACATTGTGATTTGTTTGGCCCCTCCGCCATACGAAGTTATGGAAGGGAATCCGTTATACCTTAGTAATCGTAGATGACGTATCTGATTCACATGGACTAGATCTTTCAGCAAATAAAACCGAAGAGCCTTCGAATAAATTTCAAAATATTTTACAAAATGAACCAAACACAAAATAATGATGTTCCATATGTATCAATAAGACCTTTATCATGGTCGGGATATATTGATAATTGAATTACAAAACAGGAACTAATATGAATATAAATGGAAATCTCAAAAATATCCCGCTCCTCGAACCCACCATCAAAGGGGAAGTAGAAAGAAAAAATCGCAATCTACAAGAAATGAGTAGAAACACAAGAAAAACGTAAAATCCATCTCCTCACAAAAATTTTGTGTAAAATTCGATCTATACCGATCAACCTATATAATATTAAAGAGTTTCCCTTAGATGATTTTAGGAAAAACACCATACGCGGTTTTACAGAAGGTATGACCAAACCCTAACTATTTTAGGTATTCGAAGTAAATGATTTATTCTTAATACAAAAGATTACCCTCACCGAATTATGAACCCAAAGTCCTACGAAGCTTTCTTACCTCGGCTAGTTCGCAAAATAGTAAAGCTTACAGTAGAAACGTTACCAAACATACAATGAATTGAAGAGTGCGTTGAATGTAAACTTTCGATGAAACACCTTCCCCTGCCTAAAACATCACCATTGGAAGATGAAGAGTTAGAGTCGAAAACAGTAGCTAATTGAGGGTAGTAAAACAAAACCCATAGCAATGGTCTTAGAAGACATCTCATTAGAAAATAATCAAATTGTAAATATTAAAGAATCCAAAACGTCATACCCCTAGAAAATTGTTTATTGGTAATACTACAATCAAAAGAACACTATCCCATGTCGCAAGCTCAAGTACAAACGCAAGTTTCTTTTGCTTTATTTCAACAATAGAACCTAAAAATATAAAATGAGAGCCATTAAAAATATAAAAATTGGTTAATGAACCAGCAAGGAACTAAAACCAAAATAAAAACAAATAAGTATGAGAACTAGTCCCAAGAATCCCAAAGGATTAACCATCATAGGAATCAAAATGGGTAAAATACAATAAAAACTCGATGAAAATGGCGTAGTAACTAGAAACAAAGCTAGGTTAGTCGCCCAAGGTTATAATCAACAAGAAGGAAATATTGATAATTAACGACACATACCGCGACTCCGTAGCTAGACTCAGTCCAGTAAAAGAAAACTTTTAGCTTATTGCTAGGCTCACTAGAACTTAAGTTAAACCAAATGGATGTGAAATAGTGTAATTCCTTAACGGTTTTAATCAATGAGGAGGTTTACAGTGGCACAACATCCGGAAAATCAATGTACTTCGAAAAACCTAATTATGTCAATAGACTTAAGAAAGTTCTTTATGGTCTAAAACAAGCCCCAAAAGATTGGTATGATCGATTAAAAGCCTTTCTTATTAAACATGATTACTCCATGGGAATGATATATAACACACTCTTCACTAAAAAGAAAGACTCCAACCTCATTTTAGTCCAAATATATGTTGATGACATTATATTCGGATCAACTTGTCAAGAAATGTGTGATGACTTTGCCAAGATCATGCATGATGAGTTTGAAATGAGTATGATGGGAAATAAATTTTTTCTTAGGATTACAATACTACAATTAGAATGATGGAATATTTTTAATCAAACAATATAAATTAAGGAAATGCTTAAGGAAATCTGGACTAGAGAAACCTAAGCCAATAAAAACCCCCTATGTCTAAACAAAAACCAAACTCACTAGAGGACGAAGAAGGTGAGTCCGTAGATAAAACCAAAATAGAGGTCATTATAGGATAGTATATTACAGTTAACCGTCAAGTAGGCCCGATATCCCTGTTTTTAGTGTTTGGCCTTTGTGCATAACGCTTTCAAGAGAACCCAGAAACCCTCTCACCTAGAAGCTGTTTAAGCGTATCTGTTCCGATATATTAAAGGCACTACGCATTTAGGATTAAGGTATCCTAGGGGTATCCGACATAGAAACAATTTAATGCTGATTCCCCGGGATCATGCGGGAGAATACGTATATCGCAAGAGCACTAGAGGTGTTTTGCAACATTTATGGGATGTTACCCTAACATCTTGGTTTTCGAAGAATCAAACCCTCTTATGCCATCTCCATAACCAACCGAAGCAGAATATGTAGCGTCGGAAAGGCATTTCCAACAAGCTTAAGGATGAAACAAGCTCTCATAGACTATGTCGTTAGGTTTAGACGACAATTCTAATAATGTGTGATGAACAAAAGGGGCTATAGACTTAAGTAGAAAACCCGTTCAATACTCTTGAACAAAACACATTTGAGATTCGCCCCCCATCACTTCCTTCGCGAATAAGTCCAAAAGGGAATATCTCTATAGAAAAGGTCTCATCGGAAGACTAGCATAGCCAATTATTCTAACTTAAACCACTTAAACGGTGAGCCATTTTAAACTACATACCGTCTCGGTCTAGGAATGATAGGACCAAATTGATTAAGTTTTCTTCAGGCATAATAAAGAAATGATAATCATACAATGAACCTTTTCAAAAATCTTAGAAATTTTTTTTTCAAACAGGTATTGGCCCCCCCTTAATTTTAAGGGGACCACGCCAGACTTTTCTAAGGGGACCACCCACCGACTGACAATTTTTTTTTTCTTCTCTCAGATGTCTAGAGATTTCTATTTACACAAAAACACAAGATAAAGAAAAGTTTAATAAGCAAACTTTACTAATTCTCCTTCTATCTAAAAATGCTAATCTCATATACATATATAACAATAGTCCCTATCTATTACTTTCAAAAAAGTTCACTTCTCAACACTAGGTAGGCACATAAAAATCAAGATTCATATATTGTTGAGATATTGCTAAAAATATTTTTCACATATGCAAAATGTTCTCTTACTTGTTGTCAAAAGTATATAATCTAATATATATATTCGATAATCTTGGTTGAGCAAAATTAAATCAAGGAGCTATGAAATATTGTCTTAGGTTTTACATGTCTTAGTGTCCGAAATAAATTGCTACTATCCAAATTTTTCGCACTAGGCACAACACACTAATGTTATGCACAACAAAAAAAATTTGGTTCATTTTTATACCTTAACAAAAACACCCCACTTGGTCAATATCTCTAAATTCTTTGTGCAATTATATCTAGTATACTATTTCATATGTTCTTCACACCTTTGGGTCTTCTATTCAAAAAGATATGACACAAAATTATGTAAAATCTTTTTATCCAACATCTTGTCATACATATGTAGAATGTTGAAGGCTTAATTGCTATGTGCTAAAAATCTGAATTGCCATAAAAAGATAGACTTGCTGCAAATTAACCACCAAAACAGAAACTCTCACACAAAATTTTGTGAAAATTCGATTTTTGGAAAATCTGGGAAATAACGGTAGGCGACCCCCTTAATTCATAACGGGCGGCCCCCTTATCTTTAAGGGGACCGACCCCTAATTAAGGGGACCGCCCTAGCATGACACGGGTAAAACGGTATTTTTCTTCCTTTTTGACCAAATACCCTCTAGACTTAGCTATTGTTTTCCTAAATTCACAAACACTTCTTGGATTTGATCCTTTAAATGTTCATTTTTCCGAATTTAAACATTTCCTCCTTTATAAATACATCCTCAACCATCATCATCACAATCATTCTCACCAATGACATCTCCTAACAAAGCCACATCCAAACCATCAAGGGTAGCCAAAATAAGTGTGAAACCCATTTGGAGGAAGAAACCAAACCTTGCAAACACCTCTAATATGCCTCAATGCCAACTGCACCATACAAACACAAATGCCAAAACCAACTCACTCCTCATCATGAACCATCTCAAGAAAATAAACACCCCAATCAAGCATTAAACCAAATCCTTACATCAAGGACAACTACTACATCACACCACAAGTTGTCTCACATCTTCATTTCCATCTCACTCCTTTAATATCACAATGTTATCTCAATACACAAGCTCCCCACCGTCAAAGTGACAACCAAACTCCTTACATTAAGGACACTCCTATATCATCATAAGTTGTCTCACATCCTCCACTTCCCATCTCACCTATCAACTCACATGTTGCATGCTCTCACACCAAGCACCACATCAAGAGTGTAACAACCAAACTCAACACATTACCCACCTCTAGTCTCCATGTAGAGAAAGGCCTAGTTGTATACATTAATTAACTACAAGACCTATCCAACCACTTAGCCATGTATCCTCTCAAACAACAAAACAACATTCCCATATCGACCTTACTCTCTAAACTGACCACACAACCCTCAAACATTTAACCCAAGTTGAAAACCCATGTTTGGTATTAGCCCTGCTGCATCTTTTACCCAAAAATAATTCCAATGCTTTAAGTGAGGAAATCAATTGGATTGACTTCCTCCTCACTAAACGTCCCTCAGTCATAACCACCAGAGTTCAAAGAGATTATATCCCTCCACAGCCGCCTCCGCTCTAAACTCACTAACCAAACTTAATCTTGTAACAATGCCTCCAAATAATCGTCAAAACCCTTTTGTGTCGCAAGCACGTCAAAATTCCTATCTATGGCTAATTAGGACTTTTAAGTTATGTATTAATATGCCTCAAAGCATAAATTTATTCTTCTTTTTATATGAATGCATGCTTGTGTGTTTGGGGGTGGGGAGTTCACTACACATTGACCTAAATGTAATGAATATCTTTTTGTGCATTGTGAGAGATGTTTGCTTTCCCACTTGTCATAATTTTTTCCTTCCTTCTTGCTACATGTAGAAATATTTTATTATTCTAATCTCGTTTTTGTATCCAAGAAACCATGAGCCACGTTATTCTTGTTTCCCTCGAATGAGGGGGAGCACACATCAGAGGGACATTATATTCTCTCGATTTTTACTAGCAACTCCTCGACGATTGCCTTTTTGATTTTACAAAAATGGGGAGAAATGACATAAAACGCTCACTAAAAACTTGTTTAAAAGATAATTCTTACATTTTAATGAGTCCATTTGATCTAATCAATGAGATTAAACCCAACATGTTGATAGAAATAATGCTTAAAAACATTATTAATATTTTTCACATCTTTACGTTTTGATAATTACAAAATATAAAAACGTTCAATGTAAAATTAAACGTAAACAAGTAATTAGTAGTAAATTTTCATTTCGAAAATTATATCACTTCAAGGTATGAATAAATAAATGCTTAATACATTTTATGATCAAAGAAATTTTTTTATTTAACCTCACACTTTTATAAAATGTTGTAAACATTTTTATAAACATTACAAAACATTTTCTACAATTAAAAGAAATGTTTTATTCAAAATAAACATTTTGAAATTCAAATTTTCGGACCTAAAAAGGCTAGAAAGTTCCAGAAAATTCTCCCTACACAAAAAGACAAAATGGGGAGCGCCCAGTCTAGGGCGGCCCCCTTAAATACACGGGCGGCCCCCTTAATTTTAAGGGGACCGCCCACCTATTTAAGGGGACCGCCCATAGACTGACGCTCCTCCAGTTTGTCCTATAAATACTAGACTATTCCTTATTATTTTCTCACCTTTTGCACTTATTCTTTCTGTTCTAAAACAGCCCACACATCTCACTTAAATCCTTTGATCATTTAATTGTAAAGCTTTGTTTCCAAGTGATCTAAGCTCAATTCCTCAAGTGCAAGAGAAGAATACTTCCATCATCAAGTGAAAAAGTATTACACCTTAGTGTGTTGTTGCAATCTTATTGCATCCATATCAAAACTTGTAAATCACTTATAAATCTTGTAAAGTTGTGTAGTTGTTAGATCTTTATGATTGTTATAAGTATAGTTAGATCTTGGTGATCTTGCCTAGTATTGTTAGTTAGGTGTGATTATAATAGTGGCTTGATGAAGTTGTGGTGTGAAGAAAACTAAGGTGTGAAGAAGTTGTGTAGTCGTGATCAAGTCGTGAAGCTAAGTTGTGTAGTGAAGTTGTGAAGTTGTGATAGATTGGTTCTAGCTAAGATTAGAACTCGACATTTAGCTTTGTGTCATAAATCGGTGTAAGCAACGTTGTGTACGGTCTATAAATCCTCGCGTTGTGGTTTGATTGTTCTTACTATTATCTCTTGTCTTGCATTATTTTCTCATACTATCTTGTTAATTGTTTAGATAAGTATATTGTTTATATTGTGCAAGTGTTGAATTCACATAATGTCGAATCTAGAACTTTTACAAACACTTTAAAACCTTAAATTAAAAAGCGGTAAACTATTCAACCCCCTTTCTAGTTTTCGACAATTGGTATCAAAAGCCACG
>BQNB010106498.1:0-23376 GCA_026074375.1 Tanacetum coccineum | reverse complement strand
ATCTTGTGAGTGTTTGAAGACTTAGTGAAGTCTTATATTGGTTCTAGCTAAGATTAGGACTCGACATCTAGCTTAGTGTCAGAAAAGTAAGTAAGCGACGTGTAAACGGTTTTCTCTGCATAAAGGGAGCTTGTTGACATAGTGAAATATCGAGTGGAGTACTCGGGGAGTAGAGTAGGAACGAAGAGGTGCTTCATTGCGGAACCACTATAAATCTTGGTGTCTTGGTTTGATCGTTTCTTTCCTTACCTCTTTACTTATTACTTGTATTGTTAGATAGTTTTGCTGTGATTCATATTGTTGGTTGATTGACATACAACTCGAATCAAACTATTTCACAAGCAAACATTTAAAACGCTAATTAATCGGTAAAACTATTCAACCCCTCCTTCTAGTTTCTACAGGGGAGTTAATGTAGTTGTAACTCAATTGTTCTTAAAATGTTATTGGATTTAATCTTTTAGGAATAAATGGTAGAATTGCGGACTTAAAATCTAAGCTACAAAGTAGAAGGACTTAATATGACATTTCTAGAACTAGTTTAGACTTAATACTAAGTTTAAAAGGAAAATAGAATTTGTTATAAACAACAAGGACCAGTCTTGCCATTTATGAAACTTAGCCGGTTAACACTAACACAAACACATTTCGCTCTCACTTTCACAAAACAAAACACATACATTTCTCTCTACATATCTTGCTCCATTCATAGTCGAAGTTCATAACTTATTCCTTAACATATAGGTAACACTAATTAACTTAAAACTCCTTTTATCACTCGTAATCAGTTAAAAATGGTTTAGGGTTCATAATTTAAAAGTTGTAGTTTTTGTTAAATTAGTTGAGGGGTTTTACTCATTAGGGTGCGTTTTAAATATATATGAACCAGTTTTTAACTATATCTTAATCATGTGTGAGATTTGTTGATTTTTTATGATGAATAAAGCGAAACATATGTAGATGGTTTATTTAGTTGTGGGTTTGCATTTAGGATCCTCATATAAGCCCTCTCATGCTATTGTATCACAATTAAGTGTCCTTTGATCTTGTTTACTTAGAAACTTTGATTCTTAGGTGCGTTAGTGTGAAAAATGGTGAAAAGTTTGCTAATGTGATGTTCAAAGTGTGTTTGTAAGCTGTTGTAGGCCCCTACGTGCTTAATATTTGTCCTAAATGGTTCTTAACATGTTTGCCATGTGTTAATCTTCATTTGTGTGCTCAAATTTGGATTTCCATGTTTAAAAGATTGTTTAATCTTATGGTTAATGATTCTGTGATGTTATGATAGTATTTGTAATGATTGTTAGAAGTGCTTACAAGTATTTAATTGGTAAAACCTAAGTTAGGCATCTTTGAATGAAGCGAAACATGTTTCGTTTGAATAAAGCGAAACATGTTGGGCTGAAATGTAGCGAAACATGTTTTCTGAGCGAAACATGTTCCACTCATTCCAAGCGAAACATGTTCCATTTATTCTAAGAGAAACTTGTAACCCTCATTCTAAGTGAAACATGTAAAACAGATCTAATCGAAACATGTAATTCTTACCTCAAGCGAAACATGTTAAACAGTTTTCTAGCGAAACATGACAGGTTACAAACCAAGAGAAATATGACAAAACATAAAAGGAAACTCTGCTCAAATTTTTTAAAATTTGTGTAATACTTGGTGTCATGCATCATAACTTTCTTTGCTTGAATATTTATTTGCTGCTCTCTAATTGAATGTGTACCCTAAGTTCCCTTGGAAATGTCATGTTGACTACTTTGAGGTGATTTTTGACTATTGACCTTAGTTGACTTATTCATTGAGTGTAGTAATTTTGTCACGTTTACATGAAACCTAATCATAGATCTATCATATCATCAAAGGATAACCAAACTAAATCAGTAAAATATATCTGTAGTATATATAAACTGTAATGGTTAATTCTTAAGCAGAATCATGAATCCTCAAGAAAACAACAAGTTGCTGCTCGTGATGATAAATGGGTTTCATTCTCTAAGAGAGTCAAGATTAGCTCTACCAATATCAGACTGGAAACCACTGTGCCATAAAAGGAAGAGACATTTCAAGTAGTCATTGATCTCATCAAGAACACCAACTGCTTTAAAGCTTTGATTGTCTCTGCAGACGTCCTAAAAATATTTATGCAGCAATTCTGGTATTCCATCAAGAAGCTTCAAGGCATTGATTCTTATGAATTTTTACTTGCCAACAAGAAGTGTACTGTCAATACTGAAGTCTTTAGGAAAATTCTTAATATCTATCTAAGAGTGGAAGGTGTAGACTTCACGGATGTTCCAGATGATGATACTGCACTCACCTTTCTCATTGATCTTGGCTACAAGGGTCCACTATACAAGCACACCAACATGTTTATGGATCATATGCACCAACCATGGAGAACTTTGGTAGCTATAATCAACAAGTGTTGTAACACCCCCATTTTTACATATAGCAGCGGAAGCTAATCTGGGGTATCACTTCAAGGTACAACAGTCATAATCATAGAAAACAAATCAAAAAGAGTCATTTTTGAAAATTTAGTTATCATTCATTATTTCATTAGAGTTTTTACAAACGAAAGGTCCTAAAATCTAAAACACAAAGTTTGAATGATAACAGTTTTGCCATCTTCAAGTCCTCGCCACTCCGTGCCATAGGTTACTTAGTTACCTGAGATAAAACATGCTAAAAAGTCAACACAAAGGTTGAGTGATATTTATAGGTTTAAGTTAAATAATTTGAATGTACATTCGATATTGGGTTTCGTTGTTATACACCCGTTATTTGTAAAACAATATTATTGCCATTAGCTCATGAATCCGAAGCCTTGGGATATATTTGATACGTTATAGCCCCAACGGGTGTCTTTGCCAAAATACTCACAGTTATGTTTTAATGGTGTGCAATTGGTTACCGGTATAACTGGGTACACCAACGAGGAGTCCAATCCTAAATAGATCTATTCACAACATTCGCGCTCACTCCGTAGAGTAATTAACGGTTCATGATATTGGGGACTTAAAGGCAAAATAGTTACTTAGGTAATAATAAATCAGGACAACATACAAAAATAATTGCATTCATGGTTTATAGCATGTATCCCCCTCGCGGGTTTATAAAACATTTGAAATATTGAAATGCGAGGCTATGAACTCACCTTAACAGTATAGGGAAATTTGATGGGTAGCAAAGGTATATGGAATGAAAGTAACGGCTTCGTCACACGCAACCTGGGGTAATATGTCAAGTCTTAGTTTGATTAAATATGTTTTACATTATAATGGATATCATCTTTGATTGAATTGTTATGGAGTATTGTATAACCGTTCGGGCCATCATAATTCAGAGGTCATTCAGTAAACATTTGAGGAGTTAGGTCACTTTAAATCGTAAACCCAACAACTCTGTCAGAATGTAATACCAAGATGAAACCCCTTAATATGAAGCTCCCTAGTATTGTGATACGATATAATTGGTTTTAAGCGTTTTGCTTGATAATCGGAAATGATAAGCACATGAAGCGTTAATTAAAGTTATGTCTTATAATGTTTTGAACATATTTTTATACTTTTTTAAAATGTTACATTTTAGACCCTTAAGAATGAAAAATGGCAAAATATACCTTTGGAGTTTGCACTTTTACGAGTTTGGTCCTTCCAGTTTAAAAGATGTATAAAGTAAACCTTGTACTTTGGAAAGTGACATAATAGACCCCTATAGTTATAAATTTGATAAAATGACATTTTTAGTTCTTTTAGTTATATGTTTCAGAAAGTTATGATATATACCCCTTGCATGGATAATATTTACAAAACAAGTCCGAATGGCCATGCAAGCTTATTTTAACATTCCAAAAGATATTTGCAGGTTATAGCTTATTAAAATAGGCTAAAATATGAAGGTTTAACGTAACGAAAGTTTAAAATAACGATTCGTTAAGCTAAAAATCAAAAAGGGTCGAATTAGGGTTTCAAAATGAAAACGCGTAGGTTTTTAATTCAAATTCTTTCAAGAATTAACAAAGTACTTATTATAATGTTAGATAAGCTTATTAGAATAGATTATAACAATAGTTTACAAGTTTAGCTTATAGATTAAGTAAAAACATGAAATTAGGGTTTCATGAGCTCGGTTTGGATCAAAAAGGTAAAACACATATGTTTTTGAGTTCAAAGCTTTTAACCATAGTTTTAGAATGATCATATGAACATTATAAGGGTAGGAAAATAGAATGTGAGCTTAGGGAACCTGGTTTTGAGCTTATAGCTTGAAAACGGGTCGAAATCGGGACTTTTAGCTTCGTACGCCTAGAATAATGACTCTGGGGCTTCTTTTCTTGGTTTCTTTTGCTTTACTTCTGATCTTGAGTGTTGATCCCAAGCCTTGATCGATTCTTTACCTTGTAAAGAGTATGTTACCTTGGATAAATCCAAAATAACAATAGTAGATATTAAACTTTTTATGTATATCAAAGAGTATGCGGAATCTACTCTTTAATACTCTAGAAGATATATCAATGAAACAGTAGATATGAATGAACAAAAATGCTTCAATATTATTAATGATAAATAATACGAGTACTCTTGCTTAGTACTAGGGTTACGACCTTGAAGCTATTACAATGAGATGCTGTATAGGTTTGTGTATGATAATGAGATGAATAAGATGAGTGAGATGATAAACTAGATGCCCTAGGATCTCCTTTTATACATCAAGGAGTCCTAATGAGCTTACAATACTTTCCTAAATATTTAGTCAAATATATTAAATACAATGACTAAATATTAAATACTTTCCTAAGTATTTAGTCAAATTCTCAATCAGCATTAATCTCTTCAATCATCATTAATCTTCAGTCTTCTGTTTGACTAATCAGCATTAACTTCAGTCAATTAGCATTAACTTCAGTTGAAACAACAAGAAGACTTTCAGCAGCATTAACTTTCTCACCAACAACAGTAATCTTGAACCAGCAGTAGTAAGTTATTCAATAGTCTTAAGTTAGTACAGACAGTACTAACTTACTCTAGCAGAATTAACTGACTGATTTAGTACTGGCAGTTGTAAGCTTGAGCAGTACTAACTATTTTCTTCTAACAGTACTAACTGTTGGCTTAGCAGTATTAACTCATCCCTTGGCAGTACTAACTCTGAAGTGTTTAATTCCCAACAATCCTCCCCTAAACTTGTGATTTACCTTCAAATCATCAAGTTTCTTGAATTAAACCTTCATTTTCTTTGCTGAGAGGATTCTTCCAAACACTTCATCTTCTTGGTCTTTCTGCTTTTACTGCACTCTTCTCTGGATTCTTCTTTTTCTTTGCTGCACTCTTGCCTCCCCTGAGTCTATGCATCCATCTGAACCAAAGTGATCTTCATCAATTTGAGCATTTTTCCTCCCCTGTTTGGAAGGATCCTCCACATCATCTTCTTTTGGGGACCCAAGCCATCACTGACTTGAATCTTCCTTGTACATCAATATAATCAAGTCTTTTAAGTATCATAGATGCACTGTTGTGTTTGGAAACATTGTCTAAAATTTCTTTTTGCTTTGGTCTCCAAACCCAACATGCTGAGGCCTTAACATCATGAAACCAATTTCTCTTGACAACATTATGAGCATCCTTTGGCTTAGCAGTATTAACTGCTTTTATTCCAGACTATGATTGTCCACCACGGTTCCCGCTTGTCTATGAGCAGGAACCGAGCTACAATCAAAACTTTAGTGATAATTATTATCTACAAAACTCACCGAGTTTTCCACAACAATATCTTTTCTGTGAAAACTGTGAGGGTCCTCATGAAAGTTTTCAATGTCAACCGATGAATCAAAACTATTTTGAGCCTCTCTATTCCGGTTTTGACCAACCCCCGCAGTATTCTATAAACCATCAAGAAGACCTTAATCAGTAAGATGTGCACGATAGATGGGAAGAACTTCTCAACATGATACGATCATTTTGTGAAAAGTTTCTTCAACAAAAGCAAGCGGCTAGCATCGATCAATCACCTCTTCAAGAAATGAGTATCCAAGATATGGAGGATCTAAAGCAACATTATTTAGATGAAATATTAAGTTTAGGTAATGACTTACAGATTAAAGATTAAAATTGATATTCGTTTTAGAAGGGAATGTGAAAATATGATTGATGAGCTTAAAGGTAAATTCAATGGAATGAGTATTGAGATTAATAAAAAGAAAGAGCTTCAGCGTCTAGAGCAGGTGGCTAATCTTAGTACTTATCCTTCACAACGTTTCAAATCTTTTTGCTATGATGACGATGATGACTATGATTACGAGAAGAGTACTATTCCTTTGAATAAAATTGATTCTCAAATACCTCCGTCTATTGCAATCACACCAATTTTACCAATTTTGAAGCCTGAGGACTCTCTCATCATGGGGAATGAGGAACTTAACGCTATTCCTGAAAAGGAATTGGACAAAGTAATAAAGTCTAGTGTTGAGAACCTTGTTCCAATCCCAAGTGAGTCCGAGGATACATCCGAGAATGATAGTGATTGTGATTTACCTTCGTGTAATGATTTCTCTCCCATTAACGTTTATGAGGAAAATTCCGTGACTTTCTCTAACCCTTTTTTCGATTTAAATGACAATTTTACCTCTAGTGATGACGAGTCACTATCCGATGAGGATGTTCCGGAAGATAATGTTAAAATTTACTAGAACCCTCTTTTTGAATTCAATGACGAATACATCTCTAGTGACGTAAATCCTCTTTTGATGAGGTGTTAGAGAACATCGAGAGTAAAGACTCTTATGTTTCTAACCTTGATGAGCCGGCTCTGCTTGTCACACCTCTTTCCGATTTTAATAAGGATGAATGTTTTGACCCAGGTAGCGACGTTGATGAGATTGAGTTTCTACTTCACCGTGATCCGTCTACTCCTAGGATAAGCGTTGCTTCCATTCTTGAGGGGTTCACCGATGAACCACCTTTCGAAAAGAATGATGATTTATTTGATTTGGAATCTAAAGAAAATGAATGGAAGAAGATTTTGTATGATGCTTCAATTGATGATTTGATGACCGAGGACAAAGTTTTTGACCCCAACTATAACTAGGATCTAATCTAGTAATTCGAGGGTCCTTTGTTTCTGCAGTTCCTGGTCTGATGACCTATCTTGTTGCAAATCCGACACCTGACAGTGGTAATCCTAATGTGATGGTCGGTTGCATCTGTACACAAGGGACAGTTTCCAGTATACCCATTGTTGGCAGTATAAGCCCTGAAGGTTTCTTGTCTCTTATTCTGCTGTTGGTGGTGATTATTGCTACGGTTGTTGTTGCGATTGTTGAAGTGGTTATTGTCGTTGTGGTCTTTGGGGTAGTTGTTGTTGTCGGTGGTGTTTCTTTCATCATCAAACTTTCATTTATGGTTATTGGTTTCTTGTACAGAATTGTGTTTCATTACTTGCTTTATTAACTTCTGGGTTATGGTAATGGCTTCTTCCATTTTCTCAATCTCATTAGGGACAATACTTCTTTATCAAGAGTCTTTTAAATTCAGACCAGGTGATCTTATAGGCTTCTTCTACTCCAATAGGCTGGGCAATTGAATTCCACCAGAATAAAGCTTCCTCGGTGAGTGTATTAATAGCGAATTTCACTTTATTCTTCTTGGCACAATTGCTACGAGAAAATATCGATTCAGTCCGCTCAAACCAGTGAATAGACCGACAGCACCTTCTGAAATCAACAAAGTAGAAGGGAAGGTTGGCAACTCATAAAATTCTCATAAGTGCATTTCCTTGCTACAGGGGTTTTTCTTGGTCCAGAGTTCTTATTGGGATTGTTAATAATTGCCATCGTTGCAGATTGTGCTTCCAGAGCTGTGGCAACTCTGTCGGAAACTAGTTTCCTGATGGCAACATGAGTCATAGCTGATGCTTCAGATGTTGATGTCCTTTTGGGAGGCATTTATAAACATAAGATAGCACGAAATAAGAATGATATCACAAGTCGTTGTCAAAATTTTCATACATAGTGGTATTGAAATTATTTGACATATTGTATGGATTCTTATTTTGATAAAAGTAATACACATCCTTTGGTATTACATTGCAGGATATAACGGAAAATTTTAGAATTTAAGATTTTAGAGATGAACATTCAAACAAACATTTGAATTTATTAGATTTCTCGGGGAACCTAAGGTATTACTTCCCGTGGCGTGTAATGATTCATAATGAGTTATCTAACTCTGCAAAGATAGACTCATTGAAGGGATAATCTGATGGTGGTGTAGTTGACCTAATTGATGATGAAGACAGAGATAACGAGAAATGACATACATGATATTGAAATGGTAAGATAAAATGGAATTACAACTTTATTTATAGATAACTTATCTTACATATCTTATATATCCCAAAATCTGACAGGTATTGATACTTATGTTACATGTCCTTAGATAAAAAGCGGTAAAGATAAGGTTTCGATCTAGTAGTCTTAGAATTCACGAAGTGTGTTCCATAAGATTCTTCATATAGAATTGATGGCGATATTGGATATCCTCAAGGGTCATTTCTAAATCAGAAATCCTAAAGCAAACCAAAGCAATCTTGTCTCTCTGTCCCATATGCTTCTTCTATAGTTCACGTATTTGTGTACGGGCTTCCTTAAGTTTGGTTTTTACTTCATCAAAATCCCTTGGTATGATTATCTAATTATTCACCAGTCTTTCTTCTAATTTTTCAATATAGTGAAAAGAGAGTTCTTCCAAGTAGTCCACAATGCTTTCAACTTGTTCCTCATGGTGTTTTACATGCATCTTGATAGAACTTTTTCCTAATTCATATATCTGAGGTGGGGTAGGAGTATATGTTAGGAAAGATGGCGGTACTAGGATACGGTCTTGCTTCCGAGATGAATTAGATAACGTAGTTGAGGAAGAAGATGGGGAATAGAATTTGCTTCTTAGGTGGTAATAATTCTTCAGGAACAAAGAAATACCGAGGATCAAATAGTAGTGATGATGGTAATACCAGAGGCGGAGTTAAAATAACTAGTGGAGTAATAGGATCTGGTGGTGGAATAGGTGAGTCTTTAGCATAAAATGCTTGCGCGTCCTTCAAATACGGATTATTATAGAAAAGTGAGAATGTTGTAAGGATCATACATACCGTCCCTAGAATCTTCCCGAAGAGTTAAAAGAACTACATCCCGATGAAGCGAGGAAATAATCCGCTGAGACCGAAGCATAGTTAAGAATTTCATAAAGGAAAAAGCACCTCAATTATTAGAAAGTAAGTGGTTGGGAGAAGACAACGTCTGTTTCACACCTTCCAGCTAAATAACATAAGTTTATTTAATAATATAAAAGTTATGTATCTTTACATACTGTTCCGGAATGTAGTGGCACGGAGGACTTTGATGGCTGGAAAAGAAAAGTAGTTATAGTTAATAGTTTTAACCTTGTTCTCTATAACCATGGCGCTGATACCAATCTGTAACACCCCCCATTTTTACATATAGGCAGCTAATATAATCTGGGAATTACTTCATAGTACAATAGTCATAATCATATAAAACGACTCAAAAGAGACGTTTTGGAAAATGTAGTTATCATTCATTAAATTAGAGTTTTACAAAATTTCCATTAAATAGGTAAAGGTTCCAAGAATCCAAAAGAAAATGTATTAGTTTGAATGATAACAATTTAGCCATCACCAAAATCCAGTGCCACCTGAGCCCATGCCATAAGTTTGCTTAATTACCTACATAAAACATGCTAAAAATCAACACTAATGGGGGGGGGGGGGAGGTTGAGTGATATTCATAGGTTTTCAGGTATAATTAGTTGAAAATGCAAAAATTTGATATTGGGTCTACATTGTAATACACCAATTATAAAACCAATATTTATTGCCAAAAGCCTCAAGAATCCGAAGCCTGGGAGTATTTGATTACTTATAGCCCCAACAGTGCCTTTGCCCACAACACCCAAGTTATATTATAATGGTGTCAATTGTTACCGTATGACTGGGTACACCAACGGGAGTCCAAACCAAATAGATCTATTCACACCCATTTGCGCTCACTAGAAAAGCCGTAAGCAATTAAAAACTGTTCATGATATGGGGACAGTTAAAGGCAAAATCGTTACTTAGGGCAAAATAAATCTGAAATAACATACAGAAATAAAATGCATTCATGGTTTATAGCATGTATCCCCCTCGGGGCGGGGGGGGGGGGGGGTGTTAAAGACAGGTAGGGTATTGTCAGCGATGTGAGGGGAGGGCTACTGGGGACGCCACCAGCGGCGTTAAATAGTATAGGGAAATTTGAGTGATGCGAGCGATGGAAGGCTGGAGGTACAATAGTCTTAGGTTTGGCGATTAGTCGTCAATAATGGTTCGATAGAAAGGTATACGGGTGTTTGGGCTGGGGTTTAAGTACAATGCAAACTATAGATCTTAGACACACAGCACATCACAACCTGGAATATTTATGTCAAGATCCTTAGTATTTTGATTGTTATGTTCAAATCTTTATAAAGATACAAGTTATATCTTATGATTGAATTATTATGGAGTATTGATCACCGTCGGGCCATCATAAGTCATGAGGTCATTCAGTAAACGTTGAGGAGCCCAGGGCACTTTAAATCGTAAACCCACAACTCTATCAGAACGTAATACCAAGATGAAACCTCTTAATATGAAGCTCCCTAGTATTGTGATATGATATAATCGGTTTTAAGTGTTTTGATTAATACCTAGAAATGATAAGCATGACAAGTGTTAATTAAAGTTATGTCTTGTAATGGTTTGAACATTTTTTTATACTTTTTCAAAATGTTACATTTTAGACCCTTAAGAATGAAAAATGCAAAATAACCCTGGAGATTTGCACTTTACGAAAGCTTTGGTCCTGGGCAAGTTAAAAGATATACAAAGTAAACCTTGCACTTTGAAAAGTGACATAATAGACCCCTATAGTTATAACTTTAGAAATATGGCAAAAATAGCCTGTACGTATAAGTTTTCAAAGATACGGTATATACCCCTTGCATGGAAATGATTTACAAAACAAGTCCAAAATCCATAATAATGATATTTTTCAATATGAAAAGTAATTTACAGGTTATAGCTTATTAATATAAGCTAAAATATGAAGATTTAACATAATGAAAGTTTAAAATAATGATTCGTTAAGCTAGGAAGCAAAACGGGTCAAATTAGGGTTTTAAAATGAAAACGCGTAGGTTTTAAGTTCAAATTCTAACATCCTAGAATTTTCGAAATTTTGAATAACGATTTCAATCTTTGACTTTTAGGATCTCGCTGACTTGATAAGACATCTCTAAATCACGTTTTCACGGACTCGGAACTCAAAAGCCAATTCGATGTGAAACAACAATTTCCTGACAACTTTTTAGTTTACCCGAGAACTGAAAACGAGCCGAAACAGGGCCTAAACAACACAGCAAACTTTTTCGAACAATTATACAACGGACACACAAAAATAATTAAATTTGTTTTTAATTATCAGTATTTATTTAATAAAAATATTAAATAAATTATTCATCATTTTAATGAAAAGCGTTGTGATAACGCAAATGCTCGAGCTTAAATCCATTCTATTTCGGACGAGGCAAACACCGGTTCGCAAAATGAATAATAGATATTTTATTAAATGTTATAAAATATTTATGAAATATTATCAAGCGAATACTCATTTTTATCAGAAAAATGATTTGGAAAACAATGGCGCAAGTTTCGAGATTTGAATCATCCGTTAAGTCGCTCAAATGAGTCCCGAACCGCTTTTATCAAAAAGTATATGAAAAAGTTACACAATTTTACCCTCAACTTCTAATACTTGTCACATTTATTATAAAGTTTTAATATAAATATAAATTTTTATATTAAATTTCTCATTTTATCATTTTCATATATAAAAATACACACACAACATCATCTTCTTCCTCTCTCTCCCTCCCCACCGCCGGCCACCATCCCCCACCGCCGGCCACCACCGCGCCGCCGCCGGAAAAGTTTTCCGGCGGGCTTTTCCGGCTAACACCAAAAAGACTCCTTATTTACCGATCTATCCGATCCACCAACTCACTCTCCTCCACGCGCCGCCCACCCCTTCACCACCACACAGCCATCGCTGTCACAACCATCAAGAGGGTGCGGTGGGTTTCGCATATGCATAAAAGGGTGCGTGTGGTTTCTGCTTAGCACCTCGAGGGTGCGTTTGGTTGTGTACAACCACCACTAAGGGTGCGTTCGATTTGGGGTTTAACACCTCAAAAGGGTGCGTTTTGTTTTATGGCAGCAGGGGGGGCTGCGTTTGGCTTGGGTTAACCCTTGACGAGGGTTGCGTTTGGGTGGCAGTCAACCCACCACAAGGGTGCGTCGGGTTGAGTCTCAAGCCGACAAGGGTTCGTTGGTTCGTGGGGTCGGGACAGCCGGGGGGAAATTTGTTGGGGTGGCTGTTGGGACAGCCGGGGGTGTTCGTTTGGTTTCCCGTATAAAACAACACCGAAGGGTGTGTTTGGTTTCGGTAATAATCACCCGAAGGGTGTGCTTGGTTTTAGGTTTAATGACCTATTTAGGGTGCGTTTGGTAGGCTGCCAAACAGCCGAGGGGACGAGGGATGCTTGTGTTGGCTGTCGAAACAGCCGGGGTGTTCGGGTTAGGCTCGGGACAGCCGGGTATAGCATAAGATGCGTTTGTTTTTGTAACCAAAAAAGGGTGTGTCATTTGGTTATAAAACAAATAAAGTGCGTTAGCTAAGGGTTTCGCACCGAAGGTGTTTGGTTTGGTGGTAAAACAGCCGAGAGGGTGACGTTTGAATTGCGTGACACCGAAATAGAAGTGATTTTGGTTAATACAAAAATATATAAATTGTTTCATTTAATTGATTAACGAATAATATGTGATGGAAAATATCAGAAACTTCCGCGGTCTAGTTAAAATATGATATTAATATTAAAACGAGATTGATGTAAAGCTATAAGCGATATTAGATGTATTATAGACGAGAGTTGAACTAAAAACGACTTTGGCGCGTTTTATAACGAGTAATTAAGAGCAGAAAATAGAACGTAGGATTCGGGGTTCGAGACTTTGAAAAGTGGACTTTAGTTTACAAAATATAACAAAATATATTTTTACGGACATTTTGATATAAAACGGGACTTCTAACTCTCAATAACGAAGAAACTGGATCGAAATCGGAATATACACTTTAGTAGAAAAATAGGTTATTTTTAATAAATATTAAAAATGACAGATTTATTAATTAAATGATTTGATCACTTTCGAGTCCGTTTCAGCCTTCCGGCGAAACACGAAAGTTGTTCATAATGACATTTTACTTTGCCGCGAGGATTGTCTGCTTTAAAGTTAAGATATAGCGGGTCAAAACTAAAGGTCGGTTAATATATTATTTTAATTAATAGTTTTAAGATCATTGTTTGGTTCTAAAAACGGAAGGTCTAAAAATAGTAACTTTCTTTAAATATTAGAGATAAGTTATATTGGACGGAAAATAGTATATATACATAAAATATACTAAGGGTTAAGGTTTAAAGACGCGCAAGTGATTTCTCATCACATGTATAGTATTTATACATATAAAAAAATGTATGATTCGTGTAACGTGTTACGCATCGTGACATATTTAATACGTGTATTATAATCGAACGACATAATTATAGGGTTCGTGGCCGAGATCGTAGCAGATTCGGTTTGTTTATTTGGACTATTTGATCGTGGTCTTTGATCAAGGTGAGTTCATAGCCTCGCTTTTTAATCTTTGAATGTTTTATAACCCGCGAGGGGGATACATGCTTGTCTACAAATTCTTATACTACTCGTTATTCATATACAATGTGATTGTTTAAGGGATTTTGTGAGTTATAGCTCTACATGTTTTTACTCATTTTACAATATATGTGTGTGAGAACATCCTTGTTTTGCAAATGCATTTACGAGCTGGATTACAAATTGGGTTTTCATACTTATGGCATAGCTCGCTATGGGATACATTATTTGACTTCAATTTTGGTCACAAATGCATACTTTACATTTGAAATGATTACGGATTAGCTTAGGCTGATTGAACTGATAACAACAAAATTACTGCCCGGGTGTTCTTGGAGGGGACACCGGTAACGGGAGTACATATTTTAAATCACTGCCCGAATTGGGTACATACAAGTCTACGTCACAGCGTCATGAACTGTAAATCACTTGGAGGGTGAGCGCGAATGTTATGAAATAGATCATTCGGGTTTGGATCCCTAGTTTCGGTGATTATGCTATCGCCGGTAACGAGACATTATAGCGTGAGACCACGTGATGATTAAAATAGATCTATTCGGGATTGACAACCCCCGTTCGAGTGACTAGCTATCACTGGAACGAACGTTATAACATGTCGGATTACGTTGGGACTATAGGGCCCCCCGACAAATACATACATTGGAACCGTTTTGTGTCATTAAATTAACTCATGCATGCTTTATAAAAATCTTTGGATAATAAGGTACTTTTGGTGACATAAAAAGTGTCGTGCATATTTATCAACATTTTACATGGTACTGGTGATGACACATGGATACAATATATTTGTTGAAACTTACATTCATTATTTAAACTAATCTATGAACTCACCAACTTTAATGTTGATACTTTTAAGCATGTTTTTCTCAGGTGAATTAGATGCTTGGATTATTTGATGTGCATTGGAGTCTTTACATTCAAGTTTTTCATGGTGATGCAATTATGGGACAAATGTTATATTAAATTCAGATTTTGATTAAATCAACAATGTTATTTTTCAAACGACACCTAGAGGTCGTTCTCTTGTATCTATTGCTGTGTATTATGAAGTAGCACCCCATGTGGTATTCCGCTGCGTTGTATGATTTTTGGGGGTGTTACAGATTGGTATCAGAGCACTGGTTATAGAGAACTAGGTTGCATATTTTACCCTAGACTATAACCGTTTTCCACTAACACTGCTTCACATCAAAACATTTTTCAAAGTGCATACACGCTACTTGCTTATGTAGCTTACATTACGTGCTGCATTGAAGCTTACGTGACCTACAATATATAAATATACATATGCTTGCATTTCCCTTCGCTATAATCCGTACAGCATATTATATAAGAGTTAATATATAAATATCAGAATTTTTTTTAAGACATTGTGGTTGTCACAATGGTCTCATTCTACGCGTCAGCACATGGTGAGTATGCACAATGTGTCTACATTTCGGTCCAGACATTGTAAGTTAAACAATGGTCTCTAAGGATATTTTTTTCTCTTCATAACTTTATAGACAACGTAAACCGCGAGTCCGTTTATAATTCAGTTACATGGGATTAGTATGAATCCTAAATGATTACAAGTCTTGAATAGGCGGGACTTGTAATAGGAGGATTGATAGGGTTAATCGCAGGTTGACCTCGTTCATAGAGACTTTTACCTTGTTTTTACTCTAACCGCGTACTCATTAATTATCTTGAACCTATGTTGATCTTCGGCCCCCTTGGCCCAAAAAAGTTTTTACTCCCCAGCTTTCAAAGACGAGTTTTTTTTAAATCACATCGTCCCCCATACTCATAGAACACATGCATCCGTCATGTCACCACCTTGAAGGTTATGAGAGTACGCGTAGTGCACCGGGAATTATTAAGTAGGATGATTTATAATTTATTTATTTGAAAGGATTGGGACGCCTCTTCAGTTAAATAAATAAATTATAAATCACCGAACCATAAGTTTACATTTCTTACTTACATAAATTTGGACCTTCTTTATGTAAATAAGAAATTATAAATGTGTGGGCTTAAATGGAACCGATATGACACGAGTATGAAACCTGAAATCTATGATCATCAAATCCGTTAAAAAGGTCTAGAGACACAATCGTGTCGAACTACCACAGTCAGAACTTATGGACCCTCACTTGGAACTACCTTAATCACATCTTAAGTTATTACTTTGCGCTTGTCAATCCTTGCGATTGAAAACAGTCCGTGGAACTAACAGACTTGTTGACATACTTGAGTGAATGGAGTGTAATTCCATCTCAAAACTAACGACTGAGTACCATAATCCCCGTCTATCGCATAACTCTTTACGCACTCCACCCCAATTGTTAAACTTTATTATAGGGATATTGTTTCAGAAATGTCCCGCATTCTCTGCATCCCATTCACAGATTGTAATATATCGTCCGTTATGTTGATGTTTCTTGGTTTTTCAGGAGTGGTCCCAGATTGTACCAAACTTTATCACTAGTGATAAACCTACCTCGAAACAAGATAAGCATATGTCGATATAGCATTCAGTTAAATAGTTTCATTGCAACCAATAGAACACCAATTAAGTCATGAAACTATTTAGTACTGCCAAGTAATTTAATAATCATCGCACATTAACAGATAGCAGAAACGAGACTCTGCCTTAAGACATTTATGACTTTATATAGACATAACCACGCGACTACACTTTCTCCTTTGATGTGTTCTCTATTAAGAGGTTTGCTTCATAAAGCACTTATACCAACAATAAACCTGGTAATGATGTTTCTCTAAGATACATATTCTAATGGATTGGATATCCTGGTCAACCTAGCCGAAATTTATGGATATTAAGAAATGTCGAAACATTATATATTGCTGAATAAAGTTATCAGCGTCATGTTCAAATGGCTTAGTAAATCTTAAGTCTTGTTCCTAGTCACACTAAGCGGATAACACAGATTTAATCTCGGGACGAGATTTCTTTAAGGGGTAGGTACTGTAACATCCGAGAATTTTTGAAATTTTGAATGACGATTTCAATCTTTGACTTTTAGGATCTCGCTTGACTTATAAGAACGATCATCTAAATCACGTTTTCACGACTCGGACTCAAAAGCAATTCGATGTGAAACGACATTCCTGACAACTTTTTAGTTTTGCCCGAGACCTGGAAACGAGCCGAAAAGGGCTAAAACAACACCGCAAACATTTTTCGAACAATATACAACGCGGACACACAAAAACAATTAAATTTGTTTTTAATTATCAGTAATTATTTAATAAAAATATTAAATAAATTATTCATCATTTTAATGAAAAGCGTTGTGATAACGCAAATGCTCGAGCTTAAATCCATTCTATTTCGGACGAGGCAAAACCGGTTCGCAAAATGAATAACAGATATTTTATTAAATGTTATAAAATATTTATGAAATATTATCAAGCGAATACTCATTTTTTATCAGAAAAATGATTTGGAAAACAATGGCGTCAAGTTCGAGATTTTGAATCCATCCGTTTAAAAGTCCGCTCAATGAGTCCCGAACCGCTTTTATCAAAAAGTATATGAAAAAGTTACACTTTTTACCCTCAACTTCTAATACTTGTCACATTTATTATAAAGTTTTAATATAAATATAAATTTTTATATTAAATTTCTCATTTTATCATTTTCATATATAAAAATACACACACAACATCATCTTCTTCCTCTCTCTCCCTCCCCACCGCCGGCCACCATCCCCCACCGCCGGCCACCCACCCACAACGCGCCGCCCCGTTTTCCGGCTAACACCATAACAGACTCCTTATTTACCGATCTATCGATCCACCCAACTCACTCTTCTCACGCGCCGCCCACCCCTTCACCACCACACAGCCATCGTTGTCACAACCATCAAAAAGGGAGCGGTGGTTTTCCCGAATATGCATAAAATGGTGCGTTGGTTTTTTTCTGCTTAGGCACTTGAGGGTGCGTTTGGTTGTGTACAACCACTACTAAGGGTGCGTTCGATTTGGGGTTTAACACCACAAAAGGGTGCGTTTTGTTATATGGCAGCAGGGGGGCGGCGTTGGCTTGGGTAACCCTTGGACGAGGGTTCGTTTGGGTGGCAGTCCCACCCACCACAAGGGTGCGTCGGGTTTGAGTCCCAACCGACAAGGGTTCGTTGGTTCGTGGGGTCGGACAGCGGGGGGAAATTTGATGGGTTGGCTGTTGGGACAGAAGGGGGTGTCGTTTGGTTCGTGTAAAAAAACAACCACCGAAGGGTGTGTTTGGTTTTCGGAACTAATCACCCCGAAGGGTGTGCTATGGTTTTATCGGTTATAATTTGACCTAATTTAGGGTGCGATTTGGTAGGCTTGCCAAACAGCCGAGGGGACGAGGGATGCTTGTGTTGGCTGTCGAAACAGCCGGGGTGTCGGGTTAGGCTCGGGGACAGCCGGGTATAGCCATAAGGAGTGCGTTTGGTTTTGTAACACGAAAAAAGGGTGTGTCCGTTTGGTTAATAAACAAATAGAGTGCGTTTGGCTAAGGGTTTAGCACCGAAGGGTGTTTGGTTTGGTTGGTAAAACAGCCGAGAGGGGTGCGTTTGATTGTGGTGACACCGAAATAAAGTGAGTTTGGTTAACACAAAAATATATAAATTGTTTCATTTAATTGATTAACGAATAATATGTGATGGAAAATATCAGAAACTTCCGCGGTCTATTAACAAATGATAAAATATTAAACGAGTTGATGTTAAAGCTATAAGCGATAATTAGATGTATTATAGACGAGAGTTGAACTAAAAACGGACTTTGGCGCGTTTTATAACGAGTAATTAAGAGCAGAAAATAGAACGTAGGATTCGGGGTTCGAGACTTTGAAAAGTGGACTTTAGTTTTCAAAATATAACAAAATATATTTTTACGGACATTTTGATATAAAACGGGACTTCTAACTCTCAATAACGAAGAAACTGGATCGAAATCGAAATATACACTTTAGTAGAAAAATAGGTTAATTTTAATAAATATTAAAAATGGCAGATTTATTAAATTAAAATGATTTTGATTACTTCTAAAAAAGTCCATTCAGCCTTCCGGCGAAACACGAAAGTTGTTCATAATAGACAATTTCTTACTTGGCCGCTAGGATTGTCTGTATTTTTCATTTAAAGTTAAGATTAGGCGGTCAAAACTAAAGTCGTTAATAATATATTTCAATTAATAGATTTTTAAGATCAATGTTTGGTTCTTAAAAACAAGGTCTAAAAATAGTACTTTCTTTAAATATTAGAGATAGTTATATTGACGGAAAATAGTATAATACATATAAATACAAGGGTTAAGTTTTAAAGACCGCAAGTGCATTTTCTCATCACATGTATGTATGTATACATATAAACCAATGTATGATTTCGAGGAAAGCGATGTACGCATCGTTGGTCGATTTAATACGTGTATTATAATCGAACGCACAAATTATAGGTCGTGGCCGAGATCGACACAGATTCGGTAGTGATTTATTTGGACTATTTTTGATCGTGTCTTTGATCAAGGGAGTTCATAGTCCCCCCCCCCCCCCCCCCCCCCCTCCGCTTTTCAATCTTTTGAATTTTTAATAACCCGCCAGGGGGGATACAAGCTGTGCTACAAATTCTAATACTTACTCGGTATATCTAATAACAATGTGATTGTTTTAAGGATTTTCTCGTGAGTTTATACCCCATTTTTACTCATTTTACTATATATTTGGGGTGAGAACAGCTTGTTGGCAATGCATTTACATGATTGATTACAAATTGGTTTACCTACATATTTGCATAGCTCGCTTATGGACTCATTATTTGACTTCATTTTTGGTCATAAATGCATACTTTACATTTAAAATGATTACGGATTAACTTAGGCTGATTGAACTGATAACAACAAAATTACTGCCTGGGTGTTCTTGGAGGGGACACCGGTAACGGGAGTACATATTTATTATTTGTATCACTGCCCGAATTGGGTACATACAAGTCTACGTCACAGCGTCATGAACTGTAAATCACTTGGAGGTGAGCGCGAATGTTATGAAATAAATCTATTCGGGTGTGGATCCCTGTTCGGGTGATTAGCTATCGCCGGTAACGAACATAAATAGCTTATTGTCCCACGGTGAATGATATAAAATAGATCTATTCGGGATTGACAACCCCCGTTCGGGTGACTAGCTATCACTGGGAACGAACGTTATAACATGTCGGATTATAACGTTGGGACTATAGGGCCCCCCGACAAATACATACATTGGAACATTTTGTTCATTAAATTAACCATGCATTCTTTATAAAATCTTTGGGATAATATTGGTACTTTTGGTGACATAAAATGGGTCGTGCATATTTTATAAACATTTTAAATGGTACTGTGATGACACAGTGGATAAATATATTTGTTGAAACTTACATTCATATTTAAAACCTAATCTTAAGACTCACCAACTTTTAATGTTGACACTTTTAAGCATGTTTTTCTCAGGTGAATTAGATTGCTGATTATTTGATGTGCATTGGAGTCTTTACATTCAAGTTTTTCAAGTGGAGTGATGCAATATGGACAAATGTTTAAATTAAATTCAGAATTTTGAATTAATCAACAATGTTTTATTTTTTTCCAAACGACACCTAGAAGGTCGTTCTCTTTTCTATTGCTGTGATTATGAAGTAGCAACCCCAGGTGGGTATTCCGCTGTGTTGTATGATTTTTGGGGGGGTGTTACAAATTCCTTCAAGACTTGATAAAGTTGTTATATTAATATTAGTTAAGCATGTTAAAATGGATTATAACAATATTTAACCATTATAACATTTAGTTTTAAGAAAAACATAAAATTAGGGTTTCGGGTGTACGGTTTTGGATCAAAATGGAAAATGAGTATGAATTGAGTTATAAACTTAACAAAGTAATATTTAGGATCAAATGAAATTATAAGAGTGTAGAGCAGGTAAGAAGATCCAGAACCTGGGTTTGAGCGTATACATGAAAAAAGGTTGAAATCAGGACTTAGCTCATAGCTTAAATAACGACTCCCGGGCTTCTTTTCTTGGTTTCTTTTGCTTCACTTCTATTCTTGAGACTTCTTAGGACCTCTTAGGATCTTATTTGAGCAAAGGATTGCTGCTATTAAGGGTTATAGAGGAGGAAGAGCGGATGGAGTATAAGTAAATGAAGAGTTAGGCACCTATTTATTAGTCGAATGAGTCTTGGTGACCACGGAACTAGAATCTGGTTAGGACATGTATGAGAGCTAGAGGGTGATGTGTAGAAGCTACATGATGAGTTGCTAGGGCTAGAAACTAGCTTAAGGGTGTTGGCTTGTTCCTATGATGCCGCGGCTAAAAGAGAGACAAAGAGAGGTGATGTGGCTCATTTTAAGACCAAGAAAGGGTAGGTATTTTTATATGAGTATAGGAGCCGGTATGAAGATCTTATAACCTAGGTTTGAGCTTTGAAGATTGAAAATGGCTGAAAACGGGTCGTATTAGCTTCGTACGCCTAGGAACAAGGTCTCGGGGCTTATTTTCTTAGTTTATTTTGCTTCACTTTTGATATTGAGACTTCTTAGGATCTTCTTGAGCAAAGAGTTGCTGCTATTATGGGTTATAGAAAGAAGAAGTGGGGGATGAGTTAGAATGAAGGGTTATGAGCCATATTTATAGTCGAATAGCACCTTGGAGGCCAATGGAGCTTAGAGACCAGGTTAGGACATGTATGGGAGCTAGAGGATGATGTGTTGAAGCTATGGTATGAGTATTGAGGTCTAGGGTTGTAGCTTGAAGATGTGGAAGTGATTTTGGTGCTTGTGGTAGCCGCGGCATATTTAGGGACCAAGGGAGAGGATGTGGCTCATCTTAGGACCAAGAAATAGAGAAGATATTTGTGTGAAGTGCTTGTAAGCTGCTTAGAAGATAAGTATCATGGTCATTGAGGTGCTTGAGTGCAAGAGTAACTTTCAAAATGGGTTAAAATGCAAAGAATAGGGTCGCGGGTTGGTTAGGGCTCGAACTAGGGTTTTCTTGGTTATATTTTGAGTGCATTTGATTAGTAATGATAGATTAAGGATCACAAGAATTTTATTAAGGATTATTAACGAGAATTGATTGGTGGTTCGGGTTTAAAATGGGTGAAAATGAGTAAACGGGTCATGGTTTAGTATTTTGCTCGGGTTAGGGTTTCTGGGTTTTAAATTCGGGTTTTGAGTGTAAAAATATATGTGAGAGCTTATGAGTAGAATAATTAGGGTTTATACATTATATATTGAGTGTAGTAACTTGTACAAAGGTGGTGGTGAAGAAATTAGAATGAAAACGGAGGTAAAATGGCTATTTTAGATGTCATGCTTAATGACTTGTACATTGTGCTTTTAAAGACTTGTACCTAGACTTAGAGGGAGTTTATATTTCAAATGAGATGTTATATTACGTGTACATGAGCTTTATTAGCTTGTGCATTCACTTTAGATATTAACCTTTCCTGGAATTAGGGTTTAGAGGTATATGATAATGGTTTAAAGCCTGTTTTGATATAACGTTGCGAATGGTACATTATATGAGTAATGTACTTTATAATAATGATATTAAGATATCGACTTGATATGTTATGATGTTTGCTTGACATATAAATAGATATAGATGACATAGGTAGGTTGCGTGAGCTCGTCTACTTTAGTTATGCAAGTTACATTGCATATTGAGATATTGGTAATGCAAGTAATGTAATAAAGTGAAAAATTTACCCGTACAATTATGATCATAATAAAATAGGTTGATTTTGCATTTGATGAAAATTTTGTGTTTTTATATTTATTTCCTAAAAATCTTGTCCATGTATATCGAGAATAGTCATCTACAATTACTAAGGTGTAACGATTTCCTCCATAAGTCCGTACGGAGGATGGGCCAAATAAGTCCATGTGTAATAGTTCTAAGCATCTAGTTGTTGATACTAATTTTTTGCTTTGTTACTAGCGTGAGTTTGCTTTCTAATTTTGCAAGCGTCACAAAAATGTCGATCAAATTTAAGCTTAGGTAAATTTCTAACTAATTCCCTAGTAGCCAATGATAGAATTAATTGTATATTTGCGTGACCTAATCTCCTATGCCATAAGGTGAAGTTTTTGTCTAAAGTTGCAAGACATATTTTATCTTCCAGTTTATTTCCTAATTTCATCACATATAGCCCTGTTTTTCTAATTCCTCTACCTATGACCTTTTCATCTTTGATTATTTCACTATTGTGTTCGGTAAACACTACTTTGCATTTATTATCACATATTTGACCAACATTAAGCAAATTAAATTTTAAATTATCTACGTACTCAACATTTTCAATAATTAGGTAGTCATGAGAAATCGTACCTTTGCCTATGATGTTACCGCGTAAATTGCTTTCGAAAATGACGTTCCCTCCATTGTACGCTTTGTATGTAGAGAACAACTTTCGGTTACCTATCATATGTTTTGAGCATTGGTATGTGTTTAATTACACATACCTTTTACCTTTAAAAACGAGCTAAAATAACCAAAAACGGACTTAAAA
>BQNB010106497.1:1602-20195 GCA_026074375.1 Tanacetum coccineum | reverse complement strand
TTTCTGTGTCATACACATGTGGAACATCATCTACAATTATGACTAGTTGTTTGTTTGGGCATTCCTTCACGAGGTGACCCAACCCTTGACATTTAAAACAACGTAGAACTCGTGAGTTAGTGGGGTTCACAGTAGCACCAGGCCCCACATCAGATTGTTATGAAGAAGTTTTTGTGTTAACTACAGGTGGTAGCCGCGATGGGTTCGTGACACGACTGGTCGTTGATTGAGCCCGGTTTTTTTTTGTTGTTTTTCTACCTTAAGTGCCAGCCGACACACATCCCCGTATGTCAAATATTGTTGCAGATGTACCACATCTGCAATATCTGCCCGAAGAGCACCCAAAAACCGAG
Source organism: Tanacetum coccineum (assembly GCA_026074375.1). Classification (NCBI taxonomy): domain Eukaryota; kingdom Viridiplantae; phylum Streptophyta; class Magnoliopsida; order Asterales; family Asteraceae; genus Tanacetum; species Tanacetum coccineum. Next base: position 19,842 of record BQNB010106497.1, on the reverse strand, counting down.
CTATTGTCTGTTCTTCTTCTTCGTCCACTGCGCATCTCATGCGGAGTCGATCAAATTCAGCAATAAAATCCTCAACACATGATGAAGTGCGTTGACAAAAATTATGGTATTCTAGGAAGGCCCCTTGTCTATGATTAACAGGAAGAAATTTTGCACGCAACGGTTTCTTCATCTTGTCCCATGTCTCCTCTTTAGATTTCCCATCTCTCGCTGCTATTTCACATGCTCCCACCATAGCGACGCTGATTTACACAACTTAATAGCAACAAGTTTCACCTTCAACTTCTCGGGAATATCCCGTAGGTCAAAAATCCTTTCTACCGTGCTCAACCAATCAATAAAATCATTAGGATGTGCCTTTCCCACAAACTCTGGAATCTCTATCTTCATTCTAAAGTTGCGCAAAGGGTCATCACGGTTCATCCCATGAAGATTATGACGACGCACACCAAAAGGTTTATCTTCCTCGTCCCGGTCGCTGGGGTTCGATGCAGTTTCCTCATCAATAATCTCATGTTGGACTTCAAGGTCTGTAATTCTCTGTTGCAGGTGTTTGATCTCAATATCGCGTGGATCTCTTTGGTTGCCATCGCTGCCTCGGTCGGCGAATCTGCGAGCATTACGAGGAGGTCTCCCACGCCCGACCATTTGGATACATCTGGCTCTGAATACCAAATGATGCGGATCGATAATCAAATGGCCACAAACACAAAAGAATGAAGAAACACTAATAAAGAACTCAGTCGAAGGATTCTTGGTTTATTAAGAAAAAACTTACAGTTCTTTTTTCCCTAAAACAAAAGCCGTAAAAATAAAACCCTACTAACAAAATAACCTATTTCCTAGGAACAAGAATTTGATTAGGAATATAATTCCTAAACAAATCTATTATTAACACATAACCTAAAAACACAAGAAAACAAAATAAAATGTTTAAAAATCGAGATATCCCGCCAAATAACGACTAGTATCAGATGCTCTTGCATCAATCACGATAAAGATGTATTGTAACTATCTAGCTTTAGTTTTTTACGAGTTATTAATTAGTCTTAGCTACTTAAAATGGTGTTTAACAAATATTTAAAACATAAATTAATATAAATCATTAACATGATGATATATGAAGCAAATTTGAGGCTTCAAAACATACAAATAGATATATATATTTTGAGGCCTCTAAAACTTTGAGGCCCTATGCGGTTGCATACCTCACACACCCTCAAATACGGCTCTTGTTGTAACAATCAACTAAGGTTGTACTAATAGAATTACGTTGCTGGTGATATGCGTATTTTAGCATCCCAAAAGATGTAAAAATGAAGGAGTTTTTGAGAACGTGTTACATAACATTTCTTATCATGGATCATATGCATGCATGGTCCTTGTCCTTTGGCTAAAACTATAATGACAATATATACGACGTAATTAAAGCTGTTTTTCTAGCCAAGGGGCCATTTATTTGCAATGCTACCTAGCTAGGTCTAGCGAAATTACCAATTTGTCCTTAATGCATGTATGGCTTTTTGTCTATTAATTGATCCAACAAATGACACAGTAGTATTCAACTTTATAACTATTCTCTCTTTTAACATATACACTAGTCACTTACCTTACTAGCAGCCATAGTTTACCCACTTGTTAACACTCACAGTAACATGTTAGCTCCAAAATATAACCTAAACGAAACTTAAACCGATGTACATGCTTAAACCAATATATGCTTCTCCTTTTGTTTTACGACACGCAGGCAAAGAACCTGTCTATGATTTGTTGGAATATGGTGGTCTCGGAAATGGAACAAGCTATATTTATCCTATGTTTTTCATGAACAACATACACCATTTAAATGAACAAGCCCACCACATACACCTTTATTATTTAACAAACCTTAAAAAGTAAGTAGTGTAAAAACACATACATGCACTTGCTTCGTCTCAAACAAAACCCTAAAAAAATGGCAACTTCCTCTTCTTCTTCTTCCCGCGGTTCAATGACACCCACCCACTATGACGCTATCTTGAAGCCGTTAAGGATAGATTTAATCAAGTGATTTACCTAGTAGCATTACAAAACACAGGGAGTGGAATTTACCCATTGATCACTCTTATCTCATTCACACAGGTTGATATCCGAGTGATAACGTTACGGCCCATAGACATATAGGGGGCACGAACGCCTTACTAGAAATATCAACAATCAAACCCGGTTGCGGGTGGGATTGGGGAAAATATTGGTACCGAGACCTTATTCAATTTGATTTTCAAGGGGAAAGGGAACAAAGAAACACAAGGGAACCAGAAGGCTACTAAATACATATGGTTAGATAGCGACGGAAAGTCAGCTATAGTGACCCTCAAATGTATGGACGAGAATCTTGTCAATACGGAACAAAAGGTGAAGGAACAAGAAGTCAAGTTGGCGGCTCTCTGTCAGGAAACTTTGTCTTATAAATATATACATAATGAAGAAACAGTTCAGGAATATGATGTGGATATTAGAAGTCTGGATAAAAAACTTACAAAGAAGTCTGGATAAAAAACTAACAAATTGAATACGGTCTCGGTACCAATATTTTCTCCCATCCCACCCGCAACCGGGTTTGATTGTTGATATTTTCAGTAAGCGTTCGTGCTCCCTTTATGTCTATGGGTCGTAACGTTATCACTCGAATATCGACCTGTGTGAATGAGATAAGAGTGATGAATGGGTAAATTCCACTCCCTGTCTTTTGTAATGCTACTAGGTAAATCAACATGCATGTTGTCATCAGAATCAACACGCCCATATCCTTTTCATTATGTAACTTGATCATATCTATCCTTGACGGCTTCAAGATAGTGACATACTGGGTGGGTGTCATTGAACCGCGGGAAGAAGAAGAAGAGGAAGCCGCCATTTTTTTAGGGTTTTGTTTGAAACGAAGCAAGCATATGTATGTTTTTTTACACTACTTACTTTTTGGGGTTTGTTGAATAATAAAGGTGTATGTGGTGGGCTTGTTCATTTAAATGGTGGGCTTGCTTAAACCACTATATCCCTCTCGTATTATTGTCTTGTTTTTCAAAATCCAAACTAGCATACATTCATAAATTTGAAAATTTACCAAACCTGTTGCTATGGCGAGGTATATTTACTTATGTTAGATTTAGGATGTGTGTAATTATCCTGGATAACTTTTTGTATCGTGTAATGATTCCACTTTTCGTATAAAGTATTTTGACCCTATCAAAATGCCTGGGTTGCACGAAATCTCTATCGGGATAATACAAAGAGTATGCAATTTATATTCTAGGCACAAGAAGCATAAATCAAGAACAATGAAGGAATTGTAAGGAAATTTTCGTGTGTTTTCATTTTCTTCCTTTTTGAGACAAATGTTCCTGTATTATTGCATAGAAAAGTAGACAGTTTTGGGTAGTTAAAGTGGGTTAAAACTGAATTTTATCAACTGACATAGACTTTACGGCGTAACACAATTTGTTACGGCGTAATGTCTACACACTTTTACTTGTTACGGCATAATGTCAACACATATTACGGCGTAAACTATAAGCCTCAAAACTAGAAACATGTTACGGCGTAAACCATTCGTACATGTTACAACGTAAACATCCAAAGGCTTAAGTCCTTAATCCAACAAGAGTTTACGGCGTAAACTCTAGATATCATGTCTTGGTTTATTTCATGTTAGCTCAACAAGCGTGTACTCCACACTCTCCTAACTTGTTTTAGAGCCGAACATGAAACCTCACTCGTCTCCAGTAAATCCATTACCTAAATGGCCTGATGACACTAAAATCACCAACAAATACCCCCCATTTTAGTGTAATCTTTATTTACTAAAACATATATAAAGATATATGCAAACATGTTATAACAACCACAACGAAACAAACAAATGCATAAATGAAAATATCTTGCGATTGAATTTTCACCTTAGTATAATACACATTCCAAATATTCGAAAATCGGGGTGTTGTAACGATTGAACCCGTCAATCCATTTGAATACCTGAAGATACTATACACATTTATTTCTCCAACACTTTAAAGTTCATTTACTTGACACTTTACAAGCCTTGTGTCCTAATCCATTGATGAACATATAGAAAGCTAAGTCCAAGCTTCTTGAAGTGGCTAAACTTCATGTTCACATAGGTGGTCCCTTTAGATCTTGCACCTGCATTGCAATTTTTCAAAAGAACCATTAAGAAGGTAAACTTCAACCTAACCATCACTTGCAGGTCTGAACACATACCTCGGGAAGATAAAACTTGTGTTCCAATCTCTAGCTATGAGCTTTCCACATTGAATTCAGCTTCTAACGTTGTATTAGAAGGGAATCGGGTATCTCATAGGTAGTAGATTTATTTAGACTTTAATCCCATCCCTTTAACTGACTTATTCACTAAGTCTCTAGCTAGACCCTTCGTCAAGTAGTCAGCTAAATTATGTTGTGTTCGAACAAACTCAATGGTTATCACACCATTCCTGATTAGCTCTCTAACCAGACTATGTCTAACACCTAAGTGTTTATACTTCCCATTGTAAATCTGACTATATGCCCTAGCCATCGTGGGAGCACTATTACTTCGGATAGATATTGGTGCTATTGGTTTCGGCCAAATTGGAATCTCATGAATCAAGTTTCTTAGCCATTCCGCTTCCTTACCGGCAGCAGCCAATGCTACAAACTCAGATTCCATAGTCGAACTAGTGATGCATGTTTGCTTCTTGGAAGCCCATGAAATGACACCTCCCCTAAACAGGAACACCATCCACTCGTAGAAGATGAATCTTCAACATGATTTATCCAGGTAGTATCCGAATAGCCTTCTAACACCGAAGGATATCCAACATATGATAAACCATAATCCTTAGTACCTCTCAAGTACTTAAACACCCTTGTTATTGTTTTCTAATGCTGTCTACTTGGATTACTAGTAAATCCCCCTAACTCAATCTATTCTTATCATATTTTGATAAAAGCAAAAATTTTACAGCAAAAACCATAGCTCTTTGATATTTAAGCCTGATCAACACGATTTTCTTCGTATTTGGCTTATAAGCTTTTTACCAGAATCATGGGAGTACACACCGGAGAACAATCTTCCCTGATTTAAACTTCTTGAGTATTTTCCAATATAGTGAGATGTGTTAATGACAAAGTTCCTTATTCTTCTCACGTTATAATCCTTTATACCGAATAACAACGTCCGGTTCTCCCATATCTTTCATTGAGAATCTTGATGACCAAAACTTCTTAGTTTTATCAACTTGATTTTGGTCATTTCTGAAAATCAACATATAAGCAAATTATGACCCCTTTACCGGAATTGTCAAATTTGCTATAACACACTTATGTCAATTGGTTTAAGTGAAAACGCACGTTGACCCACACACCTCATCAGTTATTGCGAGTCAACAATTCGTGCCGAACCCAATTAATATAGGGGTTAAGACGATTTGTATGGTAAACATAACTTGTACCTAAATTATTCACTTGAGTAATTATTAAATTATTTGGTGGATTATTGTAAGACATTTTATTGCTTGTCAACGATTCGTGCCGAGTCTAGTTAGTTTAAGGGATTAAGACGGTTCGTTTGGTAAACATAATTTGTGCCCAAAATTATTCTTTTCAAATAATTCAAACTATGTCAAACATTAATAATAATCCGTGACTTAGTCATATCCATTTATCCGGAGCCGGGAGGGATTGCTTTTCTTTTAATTGTTTACAAATCTTATTTTTAATTGCTTATTTACTTTTTGTTGCTTATTCACATTTTAGTTAATTAGTAGTTTTTATTATTTAATTTTAAAACCAAAACTTTTATTGATCAGTGATCACTCCAAAACTTAAATTAAATCCACTTACTCCCTGAGGATTCGACCATTTCTTACCCTATATATATAGGTTTAGTTAAGGTTTATTTTTGACCGGTACAACGACCCGATCAAATTTTGGCGCCGTTGCCGGGGAGTGAGTGCGCTTTTGGTTTAAGTTTTTGTTAATAGTTTTTTTTCTTTTTAAAAAAAAAATATATATATATATATATATATAATAATAATAATAATAATACAAAAAGATTTTCTTTTTCTCTTGTTTTGTTTTGTTTTGTTTTTTTTTTGAGTGTGCAGGTTAGTGTATGCGCACGCGTAGATCGGGACGTACATCACCGTTAGCTTACGATCCCGAAGTAGAGAGAAGTGCAAGGTTGAGGAGGAAGGCAGTTAGACATTTTTCTACTAACCTTGATTTTGCAGGTTTAGAAGAGCTTTTCACGGAAATGTCAGACGACCACTACTACAAAAAAGGCTAAAAAGACCCCCCCAAAAAGATAGATTATGTAAAACCCTATCTCTATGAATAGATGGAAATAGGTTTTCATGAAAAAACTAATTTTCATAAAAGGAATTCTAAAAAAATTGGTTTTTGGGGTGCAAACCATTCTTTTTACACAATTAAAGACACTGGTGTGTATGTAACAACATGTCTCTATGTGTTTATGTTATGGACACCATTTTTTATAAAAAAAACTAGTTTTGTGGCGAGCAGATATTCATTTTTATGTGTTTCTTCTAACAATAACTTTACGAAATAATGACAAATTTTAATTAAAATAATTATAAACCATACCGATGCAACTATTTCACATCTAAATAAACATAAAATTCAAATTAAAAAGAGTAACATAAATAGCATATTTAAAGACATAAATTAAAAATAAACATCAATACAAATGTGACCACCAAACACCAGAGTAACCATCAAACACATTTACCAATCAAACCTTTTACCACCCAAAGACACCAAAATCATAGACAGGTTGCGGTATCTGAGAGAGGTGATGGTGTGACAGAAAACATAAATACAGGCTATTGTTCGTGATATTTAGTGTGTTTAGGTTATATAGAGAGAGATGAGTAGATTTTAAATGAGTTGTTACAAATTTTTAAGTGGGTTGTATTCATAATAATAAAGACACTTACAAATTTTTAAAAAAAGTTGTACATGGGCTAGCAAAAAGTTGTACCATCCATCTCTCTCGATCTAAACTACTATCTAACCCTAAACATCCATCAGCCACCATCACCTACCCACCATCGGCGCAGCTCCACTTCACCACCGCTAGACCTGTTACGAAACCCTTAACAACTTTAACATCCGCGCAACTCCACTTAACCAGTGAGTGATCTTGATTTCATCATTAAATTTATATATGTTGCAACTCAGATTAATAATATAATATTTATGAGATTTTGTTATACTTTTGTTGGATTAAGCTGTAATTTATAACATAGATATGTATGTGTGAATGCAACTATTGATTTTGACTTATGAATGCGTGAATGATGGAATTAGGGATTATGGACCAACAGGGGGTTTGAGTAACCTTGTGCTTAAAATTAAGCGGTTCTCAATTTGTTATATGCTTATTAATAAGCAGATTAGCACTTAAAAACACTCCCAATCACATGTTTGTTAAAAAGTTTTTGAGTTCAGTTATTCAAAATGCTTATTAAGTAGCTAAGTAGTTATGAATAAATAACCCCAAACACTCTTTTAGACCAGACGAAATATATATATTGTTTATGTGTATTCACTGTTGTCTTGCTCATGAAAATTGATGGGAATTTGCCAATTCATTCAGTTTAGCTAGTGAGAAAGCTATGGCGTTTAGGGGTGAAGAGGGGATGATGAAGAAGGCGGTTGCTTTAGGTTTGGTCCCTGCTATAAGGAGTGGTGAGAAGCAGCCGCATATGTATAGGACTTCGGGTGATCGCCAGAGGGTGCTTTCATCAGATAAGAAGAATATGAAGTCGAAGCACACTGATAGTAATCTGCAATGTGGTTTCATGAAGGTCTAGCTGGTAAATGTTGCTTACTTTTGTATTACTGTTACACTTTAATTACACCCTCTTACCACATTGTTGACTATTTTCATTGTTAACTGCATATGTAGCTTAGATGTGTTTACATTAGCACATGAACTTCTTTTATTTAGTTAACTCATCAAAATTTAGCTCATGTTTGATTATCATGATTGTTGTATAGCTACATTAACAATTAACAATGGGTGTATATGAGCAGTGTTTGATGTCATTTAAAGTGGGACTAGCATCTTTCTTATGTTATAGGAATTGCAAAAAGGTTTCCATTTTGGGATGTTTTCTTGATATTGCAAGATTTGTTATGTTGGTTGTTTTTTAAGTTAGGGGGTGTATGGGATTGCTTATAAAAATGATTAAGTGCTTGTTACTTTTTGAAATAAGCAACTTTGAACTGCTGATTTGAAACTGTCTTTTTCATGTAGAATGTATTTCTTACATTAGTTACATACAGGTAACTTTGGGTGAGCAATATGGCGACCGGACAAATATTCTCCCGTACGACACAATCATTGTTCTATAACTATAAGCAATTACCAATCCAGCGGATGCTTGATTTTGACTTCCTTTGTGGTGTGTAAAGTTACCCTTACAGTTACAGCCATACAAACCTTTTAAACTTTAATTACTTTTGCACTTTTTAATGTTTAGCTTTCGACTAATGCCACGTCAACTTTTTTGTTGATTATTAAGGGAGGGAAACACCTTCAGTTGCTGGAATCATTAACTCTGGTGCCGAAGGATTTCAGAAACTATTTTTTGGCCAAGAGGAGATTGCCATACCAATACACTCAACGTATGATGCCATTTATATATTTAATAACTTATGATTATAACATGAAACTTATATATAGTTTTACATCATTGTTGCAGCATTGAAGCTGCGTGTGCTGCACACCCTACTGCTGATGTATTCATTAACTTTGCATCATTTAGAAGGTCAGTAAGTTTATTTAACCACCTGTGAATTAATATGGATAATTAGCTTTTAGGCTTTGATTACTGAATTTTTAGTCTAATGTTTGTGATATTTTCGAAATATAAATAGTGCGGCTGCTTCATCAAAGCTTGCTCTCAAACAGCCTACCATCAGAGTTTTGGCTATCATAGCCGAGGGTGTTCCTGAATCTGACACCAAGGAGTTGATTTCCTATGCAAGGTCAAACAACAAGGTAAGAGATTCAATCATTGGCTAAATATGAGCATGACCATAGATGCCTAGACGTGTTTCTAAAGACGACTGATGGTTGTTGCAGGTTGTAATTGGACCAGCAACTATCCTCATCACATAAGACCTGTTTTGCAGAGTTGCAAGACTGAGTGAAGTTACAAACGGAAAAAAATCGCAGGGTCTATAGTAGGATGCATCCATGGAAGACAATTACATGCAGTATGCAACAATACTTCATTGCTGCATATTTGATTACGACATAGAGCATATTAAAGTGAGAACAATTAGCCAATCATGAAAATGTCAACTTCCCCAACGTGCTCTATTCCAACACCTACTCTATTTATTATCATTAGAGATGTCCTCCTACTGTTAGTCCAGCCCATGCATTGACTGACTTCATGTACCCAAAAAATCTAAATATCTATACCTGCGGCTTTGTCTTTCGTGTTTTCATAATTTTAGAATCTCCTAAATTCTTCAGATAGTGATGAATACACAGAAACCCTTTTCTATCTTAGGCAAAATCACCATCTTCATATACCATTTTTGTTTACTTTAAAAAAAAGGATTAAAATTTTTTATGGTGATCCGCCGGTGTAGTTGGCGGAGATACTACGGCTCCGGTGACGCTTAAGCGAAAGAAGACCATAGTTTTTGTCTGATCAACCAACGGTGGGTACCACTACAGGTGTATCTGGGGTAAGGTTACTAGGCCCCATGTGAATACTCGTATTGTTCGTGCTAAGTTTAAGTCTAACCTCCCTCCTAAATCCATGTTATGTTAGTTTAATGTTTTTTGGTTTTGTTTTTTAGGGATCTAGGGTGAGAGTGTTCATGTACCCAAGCAATATTTAAGGTATATTTTGTTCCAAATATAATTGTTTTCGGTAAAGAAACTACTTAAGGTATAAGGGTGAAATTTGGATGTTTAAATTTATTATCCTTGACGCAGGTTGAATGACAATATAATAAAGTCTCTTTTTCGATGTGATTCAGGTCCGGCTACGGTTCGCGTGTGGTTTTGAGAGATCACAGTTATCTGTTGTGGTAGACGGTAGTGCATAAGGATTGGGAATTTGCGAGGCGTCTTGGACACAAAGGGATTCCAAGGTAATTACAATGGAGATACAGGTCCTAAATGCATATCTTAAATACTTTTAGTTTTTGCACAAATCCATTTAGTATATATGACAGGTCCCCATCTTAATAAAAAGTATCCTTGACCTGTATGACATTAGAAATGACCCAAAGCGATGCAATCTACTTACGCATCCCGTATGTGTATCCATTACTTTATCTTTAGTTACTCTATTTGCGTAAACTATATGTGCATCTGCACATTCCATCTTTTGTAGAACTACTATTACGTGTACGTGCTGTGAAGCAACAAGATTCACACATCAATCTAAAGATCGTCAGTCAAATGAATGAAGTGGATCTATATTTTAGAGTGGGCCGTGATGAATGGGGCGTGATGAACCGCTGAAGCAGCTTATGATCAGGTGGTCTGTTCGGAAGTTGATCCATTTGTGTTGGGATAAGGTAAGGGCTGCTTCAGATAGGACCAACTGAAACGGAGTTCGTTCCAGTAAGTGTGTGAACTTGATTAAATTGTGTAATTGTGGGATGTTAAACATCAATTAGAATATTGTCGTAGGTTGAATGCGAATATAATGAAGTCTCTTTTTGGATGTGATCAAGGTGCAACTGGGAAGAAAGAAGACGGTTATGTAACAGTGTTAACTAACAATCGACGAACTATAATAAGCAGTGGTGAAGGAACGCAAAGACGGAACTTTGAAGAAGATATCAGCTGGTGTCGACAAGTTCCTTAAAGAACTTTCTAAAATAGGTAACTTTTATTTCACACATAACTTGGTTAATCAAGTTAATTCCTATGGTAAATAAACTTAGTAAAAATTTTATTTGTGTTACAATTCCCGGGTTCAAAACCAGCTCATGAACTTAGCACGAAGTACGGACCAGGTTTAGTTCAACCCGTCTGCTGCAACATTTCTGAGATGTTGAGTTGCTGAGTTGTTGAGTTTATTTTATCGTATTTCAACTTTTTCTTTCAGGAGGCAGATTGTAGCTGATCATTTTTGTGCATACCCATGTTGCGGTTAGGCGGGACAAATAATAACAATGCATTGCTTAATTTCAGGAGGATGAGTTTGTAAATCATTGTGTTGTGCCATTTTTAGCCATGCCTTCATCCACGCACACATGTTACATCCTTCACTAAAAGTCCTCATCAGACACGGGTATATAAGTTGAATTCTAGTGTTTTTCAGGAGGATGAGTTGAACGCGATCATTGGCGCATGGTTTACGTTGTGGCGAGATTAGACGTAGATAATTAAGTTGAATTCTAGTGTTTTTCTTTATTGTTATTTGTTGAATTCTATTGATTTAATTTGATTTGAATTTTGTATTTGCTTTATGTTAAGCTGAAATAAAAGTTGTCTTTATTTACTTTAATTTGTTGATTTTGACTTTTTTGGTCCATCTAACTCATTTTATATATATTTCTTTATTTTGGTGGGTTAAATTTGTAAATTTTGGAATTTATTAAAGAATTTCGATTTTTTTTAAAATGATTAAAAAAAGACAGGTTTTGAGATAAAAACAAATCTTTTTAATCTATATAAAGACTGGTTGGATGTTGTTATAAAGACATGTTTTGGGACAACCAATATGGAGACCAATTGTTAAGGAGACCATTCTTTAAGGGAGAGAACCGGTGTCGATTCTTCTAATAGAGACTGGTTGCATAACCGGTTTTCATATGTTTTGATCATGGAGATACCCCCCCTGGGAGAGTGGTTCCAAAACCACTCTTTATGGGCTAATTTGACCAGTTTCTATGGCTTTTTTGTAGTAGTGTAAGTGCTTATGTGTCAATAAATGGCGTGTCATGTGTGAAGTAGTATACTTGTATGTTAGTCCCTTTGTATCGTGTGTTAATTAGTATGTGTGTGTTAGAAAAATAAATCGGGTGTCTATGTGTGTGTTACTCGTTTGTGTGTCAGTCCCTTTGAAAGACTCGAGTCCCGAATTATGTGGTTTGACGTGTTCACGAAAAGGTGGCATGAAAAAGGAGGGCACATCGATGCTTTTGAAATATTACGCATCTACATCAACCGCACAGTTAAATCCACAAAAGAAGGTACAAATGGAAACCGCAGAGGTGTTGAGTATGAGTGGAAACTTTCCAGGTGTGCGTGTTGTAAGGTTTTTGGTCATGTTCGGGATGAGTGTCCTAAGAATATAGACTTGGATGTGGTGAAGAACATGAAGAAGCCTAGTCAAGCTACTAGAGGTGTTCCGATTGGTCCCAAGGTGGGATTTAAATCAGTCAAACAAGTGTATAAACAGGTTTCTAAAAAGAACAATGTCAACACTAGTGGTAATAAGAAGAAAGATGCGGAGCCTACGATCGAGTAATTCAAACCTATTTGATGTGCTTAATTCGGTTGAAAATGATGTTAATTTGGGTACAAATGGTGGGACTTCAAATATGGCTAGTAAAAAGGCCAATTCTAGTGGATCCTCGTTTTGGAATGTGGAATCTAATAGTACTAGTACTACCCCTATTGTTGAAAAAATTGATAAAATGAAAAGACTAATTATTGATGGGAAGGTACCCTTGTAGATGATGAGGGTAAACTTTTGATAAATGTTGATCAATTGCATCAGTTGATAATGAAATGACAAATTTTATGGCTTCAAAAAGGTTAGCTATGGTACTAATATCCTTTTTTAACGGCTTATTAGTTGTTAGTGGTTCAGGTCCAACAATGACATCCAATTGGCAGTATGTTGTACCCTGAGGGGTAAAAGTACTAATAGCCTGTTGGAACAATGGAAGGAAACTTATGAGAATGATGACTACGACTTCGACCCATACGATGATGATATGTATGAAGGCCCGGATATCCTGAAAAAGATTCAAGCTATGTGTGATAATTTGGATATCAAAGTTCGAGGTCGTAAGAAGAAATAGTTATTATTGTTTCTTTTGTAGTCTAGTCACTTTGTGTACCTTTATTTAAGGAAGTAGTTTTGCCTATGTAACGGGCGGAGATGTGAGACTCACCCTCATCCTTTGTACTTAACTATTTTTTAGAGTAATAAAATTTACCGAGGAAACCCTTTACCTAAAAAAAAGGTAAACATAGTCGAACAACTTGTAATTGAAGGTAAAGATAGAAAATTCAGTATGTGTCAAATGTAGTATGCTTGTGTGTCATACAATACATTGGGTGACCTCGTCTTCTCCAAACACACCTTAATTATTACAGTAACCTGATCTAAACACGCTTCATTCATGCAGTGAGTGCACCTGTTATATATATTTTCAGCCTGCCCCAAACACTCTTGACTAGTTTAGTGACCTGATCCAAACACTCCATGCTAATTCAGTGACCTGATCCAAACACATCTTATTTATGCAATAGTCGAATCCAAACACACCTCATTTATGCAATGACCTGGTTTATATAATTTCAGTCCGCTCCAAACACTCTTTGGTTCTGTTATTACTTGATTCAAACACCCCTTCTTTCTGCAAATATCCAACTTTATTCTTAATAATACAGTTGAAAGTGGTATTTGTGTTACTACATATTGCTTCTTAAAGACATGCCTTACGGATAAAACTCTTAAGACCAACATACAAAATAATAGAGTTGGAAGTGGTAATTGTGTTATTACAAATTGCTTCTTAAAGGCATGCCTTACTAATAAAACTCTTAAGACCAACTATATTTTCCATAAGCTATGTGCTTAGTAATCTTGTTCAATTTTATGGGTGCTACTATTGATACCCCCGGCTCACCGAAAAGTACAAATGTTTTGTACTTTTCATAATTTCCAAAGTACTTTTTTCTCAGTTTACCGTGTAACACAGTTTTTTATCAGTTTCTGTTTCGCATTTTTTGTCAGTTTAATACTTTTGACTTGCTAAACTTTATATTTAACGTTCCGCATTTTCCGTTTCACAGTTTTTTAATATAATCGAAATTATAAAAATTTAAAAAAAAAATTAAAAATTTTAAAAAACGCAAAAAAACAGGGGGGTACATATGATGTTTTAGGGGGTACCAATAACATGAGCCCAATTTTATAGCGTCTAATTAAATTTGCAGAATTCGAGTACATTTAGTGTTTTGTAGAGCTTTGTATCAGTCCTTCAATTTCTCTTGATAAATGTCATGGTTCATACTTCATAATTAAATTTATCTATCCATGGTATTCATTCATGTGAGATGTTGGTGCTTACAGATTCAATGATTTTGTAAGGAAGGCTTCTACAACATCTTATGAAGGTGGTAACTTTTGTTCCATTTGCTATAGCGAATACAAAATAAAACTGTATTTTAGTCCAAAACTTAATATTGTGGTTAGTCTTGATCCATTTATTATTAAAATTCTTAATGTTCCGACAGGAAGAGGACTTGAAAGGAATAAACGCAAATTGGTCATTGTCAACATGAAAAAGGTAAATTCATTTGGGATTCACGACTTACAAATTCATTGTCCTTTGCACGCCCCTAAATTATTAATAAATGTAGGAATTTGCAAAGATAGGAGTGAATTGACACTCAAACAAGGAAAGTAAACATCAGTTAGGTATAAATATTAGTTGGTGCTAAACGATTTCCATGGAAGATTTGTAAATTTAGGGGTGTTATCGGTCAGGTTATCGGGTTATTGGGTCTTATCGGGTCGGGTTGAGTCGGGTTTTAATTTTTAATAACTCACCCGCAATCCGACCCGATAAGGAATCGGGTTATCGGGTCGGGTGATTCGGGTTATCATGCATCACAAGGCTAGAGTGAACTACAAGAGCATGTAGCACTAGTATTCATAACTTATGACATGGTTAATTTATTGATCATTCTGTTAGTCACTAGTGACCAGCAACAAAGAAACTAACAAAGCAAGTGACTAACAAAGCAAGTGACCAACAACAAAAAGTATGAAAAATAAGAATCTGGTCAATTTGACTACCAGTGGTACTTATTTGACTATTTTAGGTGACCAATAATGATAAATTACACATCGTAATTCCATATTTGACTACTCGTAAGCTATTAGTCGTTCTATATGTAGGGTCATCTTTGAGGATGTGCAAGGTGAGCGACCGTCTAGGGCCCTAGAATTTTCAAGGATCCTAAAATTTGTCTCGTTAACATTTATATGCATGAGTACACATATTTTCCACGAAAAAACAAAATTATTTGGATGTTTTAATATCTTAAATGAGTTATATGTTGTATGTTTAGATAACTAATTACATTATATCTTATAAACGGTGACACTTTATATATAACATTCCTTGTCGAAAAACTTTTTGAAAGATTAATTTCACATAGGGCCCACAAAAACTTAAAATTTTAGGGACAACCCTGTTTATACACTACTGTATATGAATGACACATAATCATGCACAAATTTTCCTTTATCTGTATTTTACTACTGGTACTATATATATGAATTGTGCATTATAATTACCACATTTGACAACTGGTAGTCTCGTACTATCAGTCTTTTTCGGGTCAAAACAATCCGACAAGATTTTCTAACCCGATTTAACCCGACCCGATAAGACTTTTCGGGTTCGGGTCGGGTCAACCCTACCCTATTGACGGTTGGTTTTTACAACTTTTAACCATTAAAATTCACGAGTACGCAGCGAAAAGATTAACACGTATATAATAACATAGTTAACAAGGGTTCAAGAAGGTGTGTACCTTTTAGCAATAAACGAAACACCGTCTTGAATATACGCGTGTGTATAAACAAATACCACGCAAGATCTAAACGAAGATCCCTCTACTTCGACATACAAAATACGTTCTTAGCAAACGATAACGTATGCTAGTACTAGTAGTGATAAGTAAACAAATCCTGTAGATTGACTATCAACTAAAACGAAAACCCCTTTGTGTTCTTGGGGGTCAAACCACCAAATAAACCCGAAACCCTTGAGGGTTTTTCTTTGTCGATCGCACAAGGAAAGAAACCAAAAACCCTTGTGGGATTAGGTTCGGTCAAACAAACAAGGAGAGAAGAAAGAGAGGTTTTAGGTTTTAGGTTTTCTCTAAACGTCACCCTAATAATGAACCCCAAGTGTTCCTTATATAGGGATATTTGCCTTGGCTTGCAAGCCAAGCAATCCCACTCCTAATAGGAGTCTAAAACCAGTCGGCTAGAACCAAAAGGAACAAAACGAACTCCAACTTTCGACTAATTACTATTTAGTCCTTGTAGTTAACATTTAACGTTTGTTTACTTGTCACTATTAATATATTACATTTAATATATTAATTATTATTGTTCTTACGAATTAAAGCGTGTGTCCCCGTAGGCTCGAATAGATTTTCAGACATATATTATTTATACGTGGACATATTCCAACACTGACACCCCTATATATAATTGACAGGGAGAATTATCATCAATATTGTTTACGTTTAGAGACGGTTTCTGAGTTGTTCATACATGTGTGAACATGATGACAATGATAGCTTTCTAGAGGTAAAGCCCTTTGTTAAGTAAATGAGTACATACCCAAGTTTTTTGTTGTTGCGTGATTTACTATTAACCATGATTGTTCTGCCATTTGCACCATTTACCTTTGATGTGCAGGCTCTTTTGCACAATTGGAATGTAAGTTCTTTACTTCTTACTTTTCTTGGTTCAAACAACAAAGTTTTCTCAAATACTAATTAGGTAGCATTTCGTTTGCCTTCTAGTTAGCTACCCCAATCGAATAAACTTGCTTGTGTGTTTACTTCTGTCATCTTTTGGTCTCTTATGACTTGTGGTCATGTTTAGCTGATTAGATTGCATCACAGACATTTAATTCATCATTTATATTAATTTGATGGATTTCGCTAATGAATATGGAACAGGAGATGAAACAAATCGCTGTAAACATTTTTAGTTACCAAATTGACAATCATTACTAACGAATGGTATACCATTTTTTCTGTATATGATGTATTCGCTCATAGTTTGTAGGTTCAACTCGTGTAACCATAGCATTGTCTATAAACACGAGGCTGTTGTGAAAACAACAACATCAAACTCAATCATTAATTCTCATTTGAGGTGCACGGATGTGGGTAGTGGAATATTAATGATGCACTATATTTACATGCGTTTTGGACAAATGGAGTAGGTCTTGAGGTGCTAATAGTTCTGATGTATTTTAGAAAAGAGCTCCACCTTAAAAGGTGATGTACTTTCATCTTTTTGGGTATTGTCATTTGTACATGGCACTTCAATTAGAACATTTTGTATATTTTACTAGTTTATAAACAAGTGAACAACAATGTATAGATGTTTGCACACCTATGGTTAATTTCCGTCACAGTGATTAAGGCATCTTGAATTGTGTCTTTGAGTGTTTCATCCTAGCTACAACCAGTGAGTGAGACCCCATGACATTGTCTTCCATCTTATAGGTGACAACCATAGCAATTTTGGCTTTTATTCGTCTTTTAGCTTCGGTGAATGTGTTGTTCACATTCATTTGGAAATACAACTTCATAGCTATATACAAACTTGAAAACTAGTACTAATTATTCTAGCCTAAAACTTATCTAGTAAGCTCAAAGAAAAAAATAACTAAAATTGAAAGAAAAAAAAGTGACGTGAACAAGCAAATTCTAACTTAAATGGGTGGTTAAAAAGACTTAAATGAGGAGTGCTTAAACTCCTAAAACACTCTTACTATTCAAATACTATATATTACACTTTTTAACCCTTTTTATCCTTTTTATCAAAAAATAATCTCATATTGACTTTTTTTTGTCATACTCTAAGGGTACTTTACTTAATTTTATAAAGATTTGAAAGGTCATTATGCTAACATATCTTATTCGAGATCAGATGCATCTGAATGTCATCAGTTAAATAATAAAATCAGATGCATCATTATATTTATAATTTGTTTTTTTACACAAAAAAGTTTAAGTAATTATATGCATTTGCAAGAAGATGCATATATATATCCTCCACTTGTATATTGGATGCATAAGAAAAGAAAATTGCACCTCCACATGTATATTTTGGAATTTAACCGGCTAGAAGTCAATGGAAAAAATAATAATTCTGATCGTTGACAAAGTAAACTGCTATTAAAATGGAACACAATAAT